>JACXGI010018509.1:0-13181 GCA_016801175.1 Esox masquinongy | reverse complement strand
CGCTGTGAAAGACTGCGCGGGCAAATAGTACAACAATTTAAGAATAACGTTTCTCAATGTAAAATTGCTAATATTTTGGGGATCTCATCATCTACGGTACATAAAATCATTGAAAGATTCAGAGAATCTGGAGTAATCTCTATACGCTAGAGACAAAGCCGAAAACCACTGGATGGCTGTGGTCTTCGGGCCCTCAGATGGCACTGTATTAAAAACAGACATGATCCTGTGGTGGACATCAATGCGTGGGCTCAAGAACACTTCCAAAAACCATTGTCTGTTCATTGCTGCATCCACAAATAAAAGTTAAAACTCTACCTTGCAAAGAATCTGTATATAAACCACATCCAGAAACGCTGCCACGTTCTCTGGGCCCACGCTTGTTTATGGTGGACTGATGTGAAGTGGAAAACTGTCCTGTGGTCTGATGAATAAAAATGTTAAATTGCATTTGGGAATCACGGATGCCACATCCTCAGAGCTAAAGAGGAGAGTAAACATCTGGTTTGTTATCAGCTCGCAGTTCAAAAGCCAGCATCCGTGATGGTATGGGGGTTCATTAGGGCACATGGCCTGGGTGACTTGAACATCTGTGAAGGCACGATTAATGCTGAACAATACAGGTTTTGGAGCTACATATGCTGCCATCCAGACAACGTCATTATCAGGGAAGGCCTTGCTTATTTCAATAAGACAATGCCAAACCACAATCTGCACGTATTAAATCAGCATGGCTCCATAGTAAGAGTCCGGGTGCAAAACTGGCCTGCAAGCAGTCCAGACCTGTCACCCACTGAAAACATTTGACGCATTATGAAACGAAAACTACAACAAAGGAGCCCACGAACAGTTGTGCAGCTGAAATCCAATATCAAGAATGGGAAAACATTTATCTTTCAAAACCACCAAAATTGGTTTCCTCAGTTCCCAAACACTTACAGAGTATTGTTAAAAGAAGAGGTGATGCAACACAGTGGTTAAACATGCCCGTGTCCCAACCTTTTTGAAACTTGTTGCTGGCAATAAATTCAAAATAGGCATGCATTTATCCAAGAACAATAACATGCCCAAACTAGAAAGCCAAAAGGTCTGCAAGGCTGTAATTGCTGCAAATGGAGGATTCTTTGACAAAAGCAAAGTTAAGGACAATTGTTATTTCAATTAAAAATAACCTTGTCAGGGACAA
Source organism: Esox masquinongy (assembly GCA_016801175.1). Taxonomy (NCBI): domain Eukaryota; kingdom Metazoa; phylum Chordata; class Actinopteri; order Esociformes; family Esocidae; genus Esox; species Esox masquinongy. The sequence continues at coordinate 11,995 of JACXGI010018509.1, read as the reverse complement.
TATTTCCTATTAAGTTTGCTATATTTCCTACTCAAACTAATTTCATGTATGTTTTCTTAGAATACAGGGTCATTTCTAAGTGACCCCAAACTTTTGAACATCAATGTACTTCTGAATAGACATACTACAAAATGAAAGCTCATTGAATGGGAAGTAAATAAAAATATATTAAAAAATTAAGAGACCACTGCACCTTTTTCTTTCCTTTCCAAAAAAGTCGAAAAGGAAGGTTTTGAGTGAGGAACAGAAGGGTTAAAATTAAGAGACCAATGCAAATTGAACGCTTCTGTTCCTCACTCAAAACGTTCCTTTTCAACTTTTTTGGAAAGGAAAAAAAAAGGAGCAGTAGTCTCTTAATTCTTTCCAGAGCTGTGTATCTAGAATTGACATTTTTCAGTTCCTTCGGTACTCTATGATGAATAGTAATTAAGATAGTCAAAAAGCACTTCCTACATTCAAAAGTAGTGTTATCCAGTGCTATGTATCCTCTGATGTGTGTTGAGGGAGACAAGACGATTGAAACTCTGCCCAAAGTCCCGAGAATTGATTTTAAAGTGGTGCTTTTAGTCTATAAATCACTGAATGCTTTAGGCCTCAAATACATTTCTGATATGTTTGAAGAGTACAGACCCATGAACTGCGGTCAGCAAGTAGAGCCCAGAGTCCAAACTAAGCACAGCCAAGCTGCATAAACAACCAGAAGATCTTAGACGTGAGCCAAATGTATCCATTTTTAAATCCAGGTTAAAAACAATCTTTTCACACGCCTATGACTGAGCGACATCTTTTATAGCTTCCTCATGGAATCTATTATAGAATCTGCCAGTTATGTTCATTATTCTATTTTCTTATTCTCTGTTTTATTAATATGATGTTTTACTGTTGTTTATTGTTTTTATTCTATTGTAATGGATGTTCTGGTGCTATCAGAGGAATAACCACTGTGTAAATGTTCCAATCTGCTGATGACGGATAAGGCAAGTTCTTGTGGTGCTGTTTAGACATTGATGCAGGGTATTATCTCACAAAAGGACTGATGACTTTATCCAAGTGCTGGAGCGCGAGAAATGGGATACCAGGGTGGTGCGGTAAACAGTTTTGGAAACTGTAACTCGACGAGGATGAATATAAAATGCATGTACAGACATGGCATAAATGTCCCCCTGGAGACAGCAGGGTAAGACATCGATACAGATCTCACAAGGGACTGACGGGTTCATTCTAGCGCTGGATTACAAGGATTGAGATACCGGGGTGGAGAGTCCCCCTGGAGGGTGGTTATAGAATTGTAAGAATCTGACGGTTTTTAATTCTGTTGCATTTTTATATGTTTCTCTTCATTTTAAAGCACATTGAATTGCTTCTATGTATGAACTGTGCTATATCAATGAAGTTGCTTGTTTGCATGCGCTGCAGTGTGTATGCGCTGGTGAGTTTTAATATGACCTAATTGAGTGAAACTCTTCCCACAGTCAGAACACAAGTATGGCTTCTCTCCTGTGTGTACGCGCTGGTGAGTTTTAAAGCGGCCTATATGAGAGAAACTCTTCCCACAGTCAGAACAGGAGTAAGGCTTCTCTCCAGTATGTATGCGCTGGTGAGTTCTAAGGCTACCTAGTTGAGAGAAACACATCGCACAGTCAGGACAGGAGTAAGGCTTCTCTCCAGTGTGTATGCGCTGGTGAATTTTAAAGTTACTTAGCCGAGAGAAACTCTTCCCACAGTCAGTACAAGAATAAGGCTTCTCTCCAGTATGTATGCGCTGGTGAGCTTTAAGGCTATCTAGCTTAGAGAAACTCTTCCCACAGTCAGGACACAAGTATGGCTTCTCTCCTGTGTGTACGCGCTGGTGAGTTTTAAAGCTGCCTACCTGAGAGAAACTCTTCCCACAGTCAGAACAGGAGTAAGGCTTCTCTCCAGTATGTATGCGCTGGTGAGTAATAAGGCTATTTAGTTGAGAAAAACACATCCCACAGTCAGGACAGGAGTAAGGCTTCTCTCCAGTGTGTATGCGCTGGTGAATTTTAAAGCTACCTCGACTAGAGAAACTCTTCCCACAGTCAGTACAGGAGTAAGGCTTCTCTCCAGTGTGTAGTAGTTGGTGAGCTTTAAGGTTACCTAGTCGAGAGAAACACATCCCACAGTCAGAACAGAAGTATGGCTTCTCTCCTGAATGCAATACCGCATGTCTAGTTAATTCATGGCATGAAATTAAACTCTTCCCACAGTCAGAACACAAGTTGGGCTTCTCTCCTGAGTGTATGTTAATTTGTCTTTTTAGCAGTGATTTAGAAAGGAAATGTTTTCCACAGTGGGTGCAGAGGTGAGACTTCTTATCTTTGTAATCTTCCTGTTGCAGCTCTCCATGTGTAGAAAATGTATCAACTTCAGCAAACTCATCTGTGTGATTAATATCAGAAAGGTTCATTAGTGCAGTGACACTGTATCAATGAAGCTAGTAGATTAGAAAAAAGATCAACTATTCCAAGAGTTTTAAGAGTGATAAACATGAACAATATCACATTTTCCCCAGGCGTAAAAATATATTGCCATCATTTTTATTCATTCAGTGCCCTCCAAAACAGTGTCACCCAGGGTAACAAAACGCTTTAAAATATCATTGTCATTTATCAACTTGAACAAGAAAAAAAAAACAGGATAGGGCTATAAAGATAGTCACATGGCTGAAAATACTCATCTGCATTATTAGGGCAATAATTAAGTCATGTAAATCAACTGAAGCTCAGATGATTTTGTCTGGAAGAGGATGAATGTGTATTTTCCTCCACACACAGTGAGAAGGACAGTTCAAGAAGAAAAAAAACAACCAGTTTCCAAAACTACTATTAGACACCACCTGCCTTCCAACAGGTTATTTGGAAGGATTGTCAGAAGAAAGACTCCGCTGCCACCAAATCACAAACATAAGCGCCTGTGATACACTAATGTACGGCCACACGTTTGTGTTTATTTTGTACATAAAGTATGCAAAATAACCGCAAGTCAGAAACTCTACTGGAGGTCATCAGGAACCCCTCGCCTCATGCAACCGGTAAGGGAACCTAACAAACACAAGACCAATGTGTTTGGGGAGTAGACTTACCACCTAAATGTTCCTAATCAATCAGGTGAACTTAAAAACATAAAATATGAATGGGCATACACTGATGAGCCAAAATATTATGACCACTCACAGGTGAAGTGAATAATGTTGATAATCTCCTAACAAGGGCACATGACAAGGTCTGGGTAGATTAGATGGGAGACGAACAATCAGTTCTTGTAGTGAACTTGTTGGATACAGTAAAGACCTGAGCGACTTTGAAAAGGGCCAAATTCTCATGGCCAGACGACTGGGTCAGAGCATCTCTGAAACGGCAAGGCTTGTGGGGTGCTCCCGGTCAGCAGTGGTGAGTACCTACCAAAAGTGGTCCGAGGAGGGACAGAGAATGGACACGCTAGTGTCAGAACTGAACTTTGGAGCAGTGGAAGAAGGTTGCCTGGTCTGAGGAGTCCCGTGGTCTTTCACATCACATAAATGGCCGTTTATGTGCACAGATTACCTGGGGAAGTGATGGCACCAGGATGCACTGCGGGAAGACAACAAGCTGGTGGAGGGAGTGTGATGCTCTGGGCAATGTACTGCTGGGAAACCCTGGGTCCAGGCATTCATGTGGATGTCAATTTGATACCTGACACCTAACTAAACATTGTTACAGACCAGGTACAGCTCTTCATGGCAATGGTATTCCCTTTTAGCAGCGGCCACTTTCAGAAGGATAATGCACCCAGTCACACTGCACACATTGTTTGGGAATGGTTTGAGTAACATTGAGCATCTGTGGGATGTACTGGACCAACAAGTCCGATCCATGGCAGCTCCACGTCACAACTTACAGGAATTGGACGATCTGCTGCTAATGTCTTGGCGCCAGATACCACAGGACACATTCAGGGGTCTTATAGAGTCCATGCCTCGGTGGATCGGCTCTGTTTTGGTGGCACGCGAAGGACCAACAGCATATTAGGCAGGTGGTCAGAATGTTTTGGCTCATCAGTGTTCAGTTCATCAGATAGATTTTACTCAGAAGAATTTCTAGAGATGCCAATAATTCTGGCACAGATTTTAGAAATAAATATTCCAAAAAATAAATTTAGCATGTATTTTTTTCAATAATTTACCTTTCATATTTTAAATAATGACCAAAAGGATAAAAAACAGTTTACAGCTCGTTGTGCACATATTTACGAAGAGTCCCAAAATTAGTGGAGGGAATTGTATAGTGGTGGATCTGTTATGGTGTGAGGCTGTTTTACTTCCCTGGGAACCTTGTTAAACCAAATGACTGTATGAACTCCAAGTACCAGAAGCTTTGTCTACTCAGTTTCAAGTGATCAGAGATGGTGGATAGAAGACGGAACTCGACACTGCAATGGTCCCTTAAACCACAGAGTCAATTTACAGACCATGTCCAAGCAAACTAGATGCACATAGTCCAGAGGAAAAGTAGTATGTCTGTGAGTGAGGCAGATTTTTATCATCTTATTTGTTCCAAGCCTTTTATTCTGATCAATGGGATATGTAGCATAGACCAGGGGGGCAATATGGCCCACAAAGGGCTGGTGTGTATAATAGATTGGTGAATAATAAAGTGGGTAATTGGCATGGGACCATTATGGAACCTGTGGACAAACCCACCATTTCAGCCCATGTAGTTCCCAGGTAGCACCACATAAAGCTTGAAGATGGGACCCACATGGGTCTTGCATATGTTGCCCAGTTGGGGCCCACCTAACACCCAGTGTAATCCTGAATGAACCCATGTGGACAATTATGGAAAAACATGGGGCATTTATGGAACCCATGGACCCATTTACTACCCATATGGGCCCCACATACAAATGTTGGCTGGATTTAAACCCTATTCATAAACCAGTTCTTACCTCCATTCGTTAAAACCTCAATCGTCTTCTCTTCATATTTAATATCATTCTGCCCCAGTGTTTGACTGCAGTCTTCCAGCTTCACTGATGTCATCTCTGAATTCACCAATGAACACTGAGCTACACTGTCCCAATAAGAATCCAATGACTCTTCTTTAGGTTCAGTGTGGAAGGAGAGCAGCAGGCTGGGTTTGTCCTCCATCTGCTAAAATAAAGACCAAACCAGACCCATATATGACTGATGAACGATTGATGGGAATACAATACAACGCAATGGAGGAAAAACGACAAACAATCACAATATCAAAACAACAGATCTTAAAATACTTAAGGTGTACGTAATTTAACTTGACCGCGGTATCGAGTACAAAGACGACAACAACAAAACACGTATTTAACTGTAGGGATGAGACACAAATTGAAAATTTTCTTTACACTTTGAACCGCATTTTATGGTTTCTGTTAGTCAGTGCATTATAATCGGGCTACAGCCTCCCTGTCGCAAGGTATTATGAGAAACCTGACCAATCAATAGGTTTGCAATTACAGAACTAGGATTTATATCTAATCAGGACAGGCTACAACACCAACAGGTAGCAGGTTAGGCTAGCAAATTAGCATGTAATCAGAATGGAGTTGGAGCCTACAAAACGCAGTTAAATGCTTACTTTTTCATTACTTAGCTTTATTGACTTATATTGGTTTAACTTTGTGAAGACAGTCACTGTAATTACTAAATATATATAAAAAGCAATAACAAAATTTACCAACGTAAGTCGATTACTTTTCCAAGAACCGTCTCCCATTCCACGCGACTTTAGTGAAGTTAGTTTTAGATTGGACATTCGACAGACATTGGCCTCTTCAAAACTAAATCGCTCTTTAACGAAGTAATCATTTCATCCAATATTGGTCTCATTGTGATTACAAAAGTATATACGATGTTGCACAGTCCTTATTTACCCATATTTTAACCAAGTATAACATTAACCAGCCACGGAGAACTAACCGCTTGTGTATCCGAGCCGAAACCGAGACGGAAGCGATCTCAGGGCCGGTGCTGGTTGTGGGAGCGTTCAAATTGTATACATATGCATGTGCAGACATATACGTCTGACGTACCACTCTGGAGGATTATGTAAATCAGGTACCTGGTTTAGAAGTAGTTACATCATTTCACCCACAAATATGTGTATGTTGTTATAACAAAATGTACGCTGTTCAATGTATGGCGGTTGTGACCATTTAACCCAGGGACCTACAGAGCCAAAGCTCTTCAACACATCAATACATGTAGCTTCTTCTACGTCTTACATCTTTGTCAGTGCACAAAATACAAAAGCTTTTCAAAACAGTTACAAGCAACACAAAAATAAAAATCAGTTTAGGTAAAATGATCACAACTAACCTAAAGACAGCAGCAGGTTGTTACATTTACATAAAGGTTATTCCCCTGATGGCACCAGAACATGCATTACCCAAAACTTTTTCAAACAACAAAGAAATAAAAATCCTCCAATAAATGTATAAAATGGTCAAAGGAGATAAGAGTCCCCAGTTTAAGTTTAGTCTGCGGACTATTCCATAAGCAAGTGGCATAACAGGAAAAGGCAGTGTGGACGATTAATTAATTACACATATATAATTCCATATTAATGATGTGTAAATATATTCTCTTTTGCATAAATTAGAGTTTAATAAATATGTGTGAAATATCTAGGTTTGTGTATATCTTATACAGACTGGATACTTTGCTCTGCCTAGGAGTTGGGGAAACATGTCAGGACATAATAGGGACTCCAGCTATACCTTGATCCCCTCTCTGTCAGAAATCTAGCCAGGTATACCTTGTTCTCCATTTGGCCCCAGGCCCATATACAGTATCTTACAAAAGTGAGTACACCCCTCACATTTTTGCTAATATTTGATTATGTCTTTTCATGTGACAACACTGAAGAAATGACACTTTGTTACAATGTAAAGTAGTGAGTGTGCAGCTTGTATAACAGTGTAAATTTGCTGTCCCCTCAAAATAACTCAACACACAGCCATTGTGGTGTGGTCATTTATGGCAAATCCATTTGCTTCAGAACATTGTTGTTTTAGGGTCCGTGTAAGTTTTGGTCATTGGATTATTTTTTACAATGGAAAGCTGAATTACAACCTGTTGTCTTGTTCAGTGCACCTGGTCCTCATTTACAGTCATTCCACCTAGTATTTATGTTCCCTCTGCTCCCCAAGTCTTTGTGTGTTATTGTCTCACTTTATGAGCATACGTCGGTGCTGTGACCTATTAAAATAAATACTTTTATTCAGCTCCTCGTCTCCTGCTCCTCGCTTTTCCGTTTACAGCCTGACACCGTTTCAAAAAAAGTTGTGACACTGCATAAAATGCAAAAAAAAAAAACGAATGCAATGATGTGCAAATCATTTATCCCTATATTTAATTGGAAATCGTACAAAGACAAAATATCAAATGTTGAAACTGAGAAATTGTATTGTTTTTGGAAAAATACATGCCCATTTTGAATTTGATGCCAAATAAGTTGGGTTGGGGGCACGTTTACCATTGTGTTGCATGAATTTTTTAGCAATACTCTGTAAGCATTTGGGAACTGAGGAGAGCAATTGCAGTAGTTTTGAAAGTGAAATGTATTTCCATTTTTGCTTGATATAGAAATTCAGCTGCTCAACAGTTCAGGGTCCCCTTTGTCATATTTTTCTGTTCATAATGCACCAAATGTTTTCAATGGGTGACAGGTCTGGACTGCAGGAAGGCCAGTTTAGCACACACTCTTTTACTACAGCGCCATGCTGTTGTAATACATGCAGAATGTGATATGGCATTGTCTTGCTAAAATAAGGAAGGCCTTCCCTGAAAAAGATGTCATCTGGATGGCAGCATATGTTGCTCCAAAACATGTGTGTATATATTGTGCGAGTCACCCATGCCATGTGCACTAATGCACCCCGATACCATCACAGATGCTGGCTTTTGAACTGTGCGCTGATAAGCCAGGTGGTCCCTCTCCTCTTTAGTCCAGAGGACACGGCGTCCAACATTTCCAAAAATAATTTCACATTTTTTTTTGTCAGACCACAGGACAGTTTTCCACTTCGCCTCAGTCCATCGTAAATGAGCTTGAGAAGGCGGTGGTGTTTCTGGATGTGGTTTATTTATGGTTTCTTTGCATGGTAGAGTTTTAACTTGCATTTGTGGATGCAGCGATAAACTGGATTCACAGACAATGGTTTTCAGAAGTGTTCCTGAGCCCATGCAGTGATGTCCATTACAGAAAGATGTCTGTTTTGAATGCAGTGTGATAGATATTGGGCATGAAAAGTAACTGAATTAAGCTTGACACAATGTATGAGAGTATTAACTATCTCTGTACGAAGGACACTAGGTAGGAAATGTTATGCCCCATTACTGATGGGTCCCACACACCCTGTCCACACTTCCTGATAGGAGTTTTCCATGTGACTGTCATAGACTCTATGAATAGACCCATGGACCGTAGGTTGGCACATACCATTGTGAGGAAGCCAGTCTTTACCTGACGATACACAATATTTTATTTCTATTCTCTTGTGAGAGGAGTGGTACTTCGTTATCTTGTGCTATATGAGGTACCGTATCGCAAGCAGTTGGAATCTACTATTGAGGGGCCCCATACAACCTGATAAGCTGTGGAGCCAGGAAACTCAAGAGGGAACACTACCAGGCCATGTAAGTTTAGGATATAGAATACACATATGTGATTGGAAGACAGACAGATATTGGAGGGGATGTGCTGGAGGAAAAAAGACTGTGTTAACCTTATGAATTATAATTAAAAGAGAAAATGTAATTATTGGAGAAAATGTAAGAACTATGGAAGGTCAACAACATAGACTCATGCTGAATAAAGATTGTTCTCCCCTGACTTCCGGGTGCATTAATTTTATTCATGAATCAAAAATGGACAGAATCTAACAAGTGCTGTCTGAGGGCCCGAAGATCCGCCATCCAATATTGGTTTTCGGACTTGTCCCTTGCACACAGAGATTTCTCCAGATTCTCAGAATGTTTTAATGATATTATGTACCATAGATGATGAGAACCAAAATCTCTTTGCAATTTTACGTTGAGAAAAGTTATTCTTAAATTGTGGCACTATTTGTCTGTGCAGTCTTTCACAGAGTGATGAACCCCTCTCCATCCACACTTCAGACAGACCCATCCTCTCTGGAATGAACTTTTAATACCCAAACATGTTACTAACCTGTTGCCAATTGACCTAATTAGTTGTGTGATATTCCACCAGGATTCGTTTTTTAACATTACACACTTTCATAATCTTCCAGTCTTATTGCAGGCATCAAATTAAAAGTGGGCATGTTTTTTCAAGAAACAATTCTATGTTAAGTTTCAACATTTGACATGTCTTTGTATGATTTTCTATTGAATGAAGGGTTTAAATGATTTGCTCATCGTTGCATTCTGTTTTTATTTACATTTTATGCAGCTTCACAACTTTTTAGAACACAGGTTTGTACAAAAAATAGTTCATTCTTTGATCAATCAATCAAATTAATTTATAAAGCCCTTTTTACATCAGCAGTTGTCACAAAGTGCGTTCACAGATACCCAGCCTGAACCCCAAAGGGGCAAGAAATAACAGTGTTGAAGCACTGTGTTGATATTTGATTTCCATCATTTGATTTCTAATACAAAAGTAATATTGGCCCATCAGGAAATGTCTCTTTCATCGTTTTTTTGTTTTTGAATTTGAAACAAAAGTAGACTGGATTTTCATTTCTTCTGTTGAAATTGGACATGGATTAATGGTAAAGAAAAAACAAAAATGTGTTTCCAACATTACATTTTTGTTTATTTGTTCTGTTCATACTAAGACTTGCTTGCCTCCTCATGAGATATTTATAGGGTCCTCATAGAATATGTAAAAGACTTGGTAGGATGTGTTGGCAGCACTAAGTAAAGATTGGATTGTGCATGTGTGACGTGAAGATAAACATTTTGATATTACTAAGATTACGAAGTTAGGTTGAAATTTGTATGCCTACATAAAAAACGTAACATTTTAACTAAGTTTGCCTGCAGTAGATTTACTGCTAGCAAGCTGACTACTTACTAACAAGCAGGCTACCTAAACTTACTTGGTTACACAGTTGTACCTGATTTATTACATCTGTAGAATACACACACAAACAACTAACCGAGTTATGCATCACACGTAATACATTCCCAGCTCAACTGTGCTACATCAAACCAGATTAATGCACATCTGTGGACCTAACAAAAATTGCTTGCCCACTCTAAATGGAAGTGAATATCAGGCAAATAGAATCACCTACAAACATGCTGTACGCCCGATGACTGCCTTGTCAGACACACAACATTTCACTGAAATTGGCTACATTATAAAGTAACCTACTGTTATAATTACCTGCTGTACGGATAGCTTCAAACGGACAGATTAACATTAAAATTCCTCCCCTAGCAAGTCTTTCCAGTCACGGCATTAGCGTTAACCCCAACTAGGTTGTGGCACCTACTAAATATTTCCAGCCACAACACTAGTGATGGCCATTCGAGGGTTCATTACCGTTCTTCTAGCAGCAGGATATCATGCCAGCAGATTTTCTTTTTAGAAATAAAAGCCATCATTGAAATATATAAGGTAATATAGTTAACAATTTAGTCTGTACATTTTAGGTTTAATGTCCGTTCCAATGTTTTTCTTGTCTGTTCTTTTTCAAAGACTAGATTGTTAACTATATTGCCTTATAAATTTCCATGATGGCTTTTATTGTGATAAAGGAAATCTGAGTGCTGCCAGCATAATATCCTGCTGCTACAATAACGCTAATGAAGCCTCGAATGGACTTCACTACACATCACTAACGTAAACGATAGCTAGCTTGTTGCGCTCAAATAAACTAAATAAATGAACGCTACCCCATTCGGAAATCTCTTTAACTGCTCTCGTTTCCTGATATTTGACGAATGAGGAGCAAAAACGGCCGATTTCTCCAAACTTAGAATAACAGAAAACGGATGACATGTGAAATTGTTATCCATTATTCTGTTTAAGGTACAATAACGGTTGAGTACACGGACTGGAAAAGATCTCTATGTCTACACAGACAGTCAGGTGCATAAGTATTTTGACAGTGACACAATTGTCATCATTTGCTCTCGGCATCCCACCATAATTCTGAAAGGAACCAATTAAGAAGTGCTTTAAGTGTAGACTTTCATCTTCAATTTAAGGGTTTTGTCAAATTTATTGTATGAACCGTGTGGGAATAACAACCATAATTGTACATAGCGCCCCAATTTTAGGGGCTCCAAAGAAATTGTCAGCGCCAATAATGTTCATCCTGGGGTGTCCACCTGGGCAGGAGGGCTCTTCAGTGGCCCCAGCGTTCATTCAATGTTCATTCATTGTTCATTCAATGTCCAGGTAGCAAAGTCCTGCAACAACGTCCATGGGCAGATAAGACAAATAAACAGTTATAACCACATCACGTCCGTTAGTTCTTACTTGTGGAATGATGTGCCGGTACAGATGAGACAAATAAACAGTTATAACAACATCACGTCCGTTAGTTCTTACTTGTGGAATGATGTGCCGGTCCAGATGAGACAAATAAACAGTTATAACAACATCACGTCCGTTAGTTCTTACTTGTGGAATTATCTGCCGGTCTCATAAGCCTCATAATGGCCTCCATTACTTTCAAAGTGACACATCATTATGCCTTCCCGGTGAGAGGGTTCACCTGTCCAGAGAAGAGGCCCGGTGAAGGAATGAGGACATGGTGTCAATGTCCTTTGTCTCTCCATCCTACAACCACTCTAACACCATCCCTCTCTCTTCCCCTTTCCGTCTGACATCCTCTACCTCCCCGAACGTCAGGAATTCACTGTCTTCTTAAAACCTCTTTGTGTTCAGCTGATCCAACCAGACGGCTAGACAGGCAATTGAAGGACATTAGCTCAAAATCTCCAATAAATATTCTGTCCCTGCCCACCCAGAAATTG
>JACXGI010018508.1:0-13183 GCA_016801175.1 Esox masquinongy | reverse complement strand
GGTGGCTAGGGCTGTGTCTCAATTTCTCAGGGAGACCGGGCTGAGCAGGAGGATATGATATACAGCTCCGGAAAAAATTAAGAGACCACTGCACCTTTTTTTTTCCTTTCCAAAAAAGTCAAAAAGGAAGGTTTTGAGTGAGTAACAGAGGGGTTAAAATTAAGAGACCACTGTAAATTGAAAGCTTCTGTTCCTCACTCAAAACTTTCCTTTTCAACTTTTTTGGTAAAGAAAGAAAAAGTGCAGCGGTCTCTTAATTTTTTCCAGAGCTGTACAGTTGTGCTCAAAAGTTTGCATACCCTTGGAGAATTGGTAATATACAGCTCTGGAAACAATTAAGAGACGCTGTCCTGGTACCCTGGATGGTGCGGACCGTGGTAAGACCGTGTCCAGTTCCAGCAGGTTGATGTGGCGAGGGCCGGGGAGGCCACATGCCCCCGACAGCCTGACCCTGACACACACCGCCCAATCCATGAAGGGAGGCATCTGTGAAAACCTGAACGAACTTTGACACCCTGCCCAGGGGTGCGCCTTGAGAGAGCACCACGGGGTGTCTCCAATATTCCAGGTCCCCCTGTAAGTGTGCTGGCAGAGATAAGGTCCGGGTCCGATGGCGCACTGGGTTGACCCGTTGGTGAGTGAACCAGGCCTGCAGGCTGTGCATGTGCAGCAGGCCCAGAGGGACCGCTGCGTCTGCTGCCGCCATCCTGTCCAACAGGGACATGACAACCTGAACCGAACGTCTGCAGGGTGGACGGCACAGGCTGAGGGCAGAGAGCAGATCGAGAGCATGTGTATCCGAAATGCGTGCTCTCATTGTGCGCGTGTCCATGACCAGACCCAGGTAAGAAACCTGTTGGGCTGGTCTCGGAACGCCCTTTTTCTAATTCACAGCGAGCCCTAATCACGTGAGAAGGGACAACACCCGGAAAGTGTTTACTCTGGCCAGCTCCAGGGACGGAGCTAAAATCAGGAGATCGTCTAGAATAAGATCCTGATGCCCTCAGAATTGAACCCTTCTTTTCCTCAGTCAAAGCTTTTCTTTTCAACTCTTTTGTCATGCTGAATAGTTTTTTTTTTTAATTCAAATTACCTTTGAGGTACTACTTGCACTATTTTTGCCATCCAGCCGTTTCTATTGCAAGAGGATAGTGATGACCACAGCAGTGGTTTTTATACTTTTCGTTGTTAAATAAGATTTGGTTCAGGTAATTACCTAATCAGTACCTCATTAAGTGAAATGAGGTGTGCCTGTGTTGAAATTTAACAGACACTGGAATGGAATGGCTGCCAGACATGTAGAGATGCTGATTTAAGAAAAAATAGGAGTGGTCTCTTAATTTTTTCCAGAGCTGTATGTACCATTTGTAAAGAAAACATGAGTGAGCAGGCAAAACACATGTATTTTATTTCTTATGGGATTCATATTCAACTGTAGGTTATAACAGAATGGCACAATCATAAAACATGGCAAAAAAGAATAAAATGAAATGACTTGTTCAAAAGTCTGCATACCCTCAGGTCTTAATACTGTGTATTGCCCCCTTTAGCATCAATGACAGTGTGCAACCTTTTGTAATAGTTCTCTATGAGGCCCCAAATTTTTGCAGGTGGTGTAGCAGCCCATTCATCTTGGCAAAATGCCTCCAGGTCAGGCAAAGTCTTTGGTCATCTTGCATGAACCGCACATTTGAGATTTCCCCAGAGTGGCTCGATGATATTAAGGTCAGGAGACTGTGATGGCCACTCCAGAACCTTTACCTTTTTTCGGCTGTAACCACTGGAGGGTCAACTTGGCCTTGTGCTTAGGGTCATTGTCGTTCTGGAAAGTCCAAGAGCGTCTCATGCGCAGCTTTCGTGCAGAAGAATGCAAATTGTCTGCCAGTATTTTCTGATAACATGCTGCATTCATCTTGCCATCAATTTTCACAAGATTCCCCGTGCCTTTAGAGCTCACGCACCCCCAAAACATCAGTGAGCCACCACCATGCTTCACAGTGGGGATGGTATTCTTTTCATTATAGGCCTTGTTGACCCCTCTCCAAACATAGCGCTTATGGTTGTGAATATAAAGTTCTATTTTGGTCTCGTCACTCCAAATTACAGTGTGCCAGAAATTGTGAGGCCTGTCAAGGTATGTCGCATATTGTAATTGGACTTTATTATTGTGGCACTGGAGAAGTAAAGGCTTCTTTCTGGCAACTCGACCATGCAGCTCATATTTGTATCGTCATTTTGTGCTCCTTTGAGAACAACCACACTGTCTTTTTCCAGAGCAGCCTGTATTTCTCCTGAGGTTACCTGTGGATATTTCTTTTTATCCCAAACAATTCTTCTGGCAGTTTTGGCTAAAATCTTTCTTGGTCTACCTGATCTTGGCTTGGTATCAAAAGATCCCCAAATTTTCCACTTCTTAGTAAGTGATTGAACAGTACTGACTGGCATTTGCAAGGCACTGGATGTCTTTTTATACCCTTTTCCATCTTTATAAAGTTCCATTACCTTATTACGCAGGTCTTTTGACAGTTCTTTTCTGCTCCCCATGGCTCAGTATCTAGCCTGCTCAGTGCATCCACGTGAGAGCTGACACACTAATTAACCATTTATACACAGACACCATTTGCAATGTAAAAAGCCACAGGTGTAGGAAATAAACCTTTAATTGCCATTTTCACCTGTGTGTGTCACCTTGTATGTCTGTAACAAGGCCAAACATTCAAGGGTATGTAAACATTTGATCAGGGCCATTTGGGTGATTTCTGTTATCATTATGATTTAAAAAGGAACCAAACAACTATGTGATAATAAATGGATTCATATGATCACTGTCCTTAAATAAAAGACCGTTTTTTGCATGATCAGTGTGATCAGTGATATTTTCAAAATCAATGCCAAAATTTCACAATTTCTGCCAGGGTATGCAAAATTATGAGCACAACTGTATATGACTCCAGAATGTAACTTCCTATGTAGAAAATCATAAATGTTCTCAGTCAGTAAATATACTCTAGATTTAAGAGGATGGTTTGTGGTGTTTGTGTGTTTGTGTGTGTGGGGGTTTGGATTTCTATGACTTCACTTACAGAGCTGTTCTGCAGGTTTTGATCACTGGCAACAACCCCAGAAGACCTTTCTCTGATGAGGAATATTTCTTCAGGTCAAACATATCAATCTCCTCTTCTGAAGTCATTAACACAAACACCAGAGCTGACCACTGTGCAGATGACAGTTCTTCTCTGGAGAGACTTCCTGAACTCAGGTATCTTTGCATTTCCTCAACTAGAGAACAGTCATTCACTAGAGAACGATCATTCAGTTCATTCAGACAATGCTACACTTACTACCGTAAAAGAAACATGTGGGCTCTTCAACCCCTTTAACTCACAGTTAAAAACCACAACACACAAAGTTTATCATAAACCTTGACCTGGATATTGCATTGTGAGAAGATGAAGGGAGTCTGACTCTGAAGAAGTTATTTTTTCAGTATAATTTCTAAGTCTGTTTCATTTGTCAGTGCTACTTCTAAAATTGCAGTCACAAAAAAAACGTTTGTAAAAAAGGCATAAGTAACATCAATATATATATTTTTTAAATGTCTAATTTCTATCAAAAACAGATTGCATGTCCAATATTGCCCTGCGTGTGTGATAGCGATGTCTGATGAACTGTCCGTAATAGTGGAGCTGTGCTTAAGGGTGATAAAAAATGTGCTTATATGTTCCTGTTTTCCATGAATGTTGACGAGTAGAAGAAGATCAGATAAAAGGTCAACCCCAGGTGTCACATTAAAACACTCTTAGTATATGTGCAACCAATATGAAGAAAGAGAGATAGGACAGGGCGGGGCTAGGAAGTATTCAGAATTGTCTACAGACGAGTATAAAATGTATATGTTTTTCCAATTGTATTAGAGCTCTCCAAATAAACGCTTAAGACCAGTTCGCTGTTTCCAGTGTTTCATTGGGTTCTTTTGATTTACGACTAATAGGTCAGAACAGAGGCGTCGCTAGGATCACAAAACATTCGGGGCTTAGCCCACCCCCCGCCCCGCCCGGGACAGAAAGTACAGGGTTTTGAATGTACATGCTGAAAATATCGATGTACACGGTAGCGCCGTACATGTCTACATTTTTGTAATGCGTGATTGGAATTATAGATGATTAGATCAGGGGCTATTTATTTTATTTTTTTGGTCAATTTGAGATCCGGGGCTATTCATAAAAGATCCGAGGCTATAGCCCCTGATGCCCAGGCCTAACGACGCCCCTGGTCAGAGCCTTACAACCTCTGACTAGTGATCTTGAACCTGACAGTATGTCCGTAGTAAAGATTTGGTTTGTCTGTAATGTCTTTTTCGTTAGATGATGAACCCAGGAATACTAGCAGTTGTCATGGCATCAGACAATAGGAACAAAATAAATAAATAAGAGACAATGTTGACAATCACTGACCTTGACCCATGAGTTTTTATTAGCTTTGATCAGTAGACTCCCTCTCTGAAATGTATAGGGCGATGCATAGGCTGGTCATTCTTCATGGACAAACAACTGGGTACAGGATATGTATTTTGAGGATGTATTTATTACTGAAAAATATGTACATGTGTATAATTTTTACACACATGAAAAGTGTAAGTTAACAATCTAAATACAGTATTATACTAAAACCCCTGCACTGATTTGTAATGCACATTTTGAAAGTGTAGTTTAACAATTTATTATTACACTAAAACACCCATAACATCAATATTAAATACAAACCTGGGTATAAAACATGAATAAACAGATAAATCAGTACCTAGAAAAAAACAAATCCCAGACTCTCTCTTTCTTACCCTAAATCTCTTTTTTCAATGTCAAATGTTCATCCATAGACTTGTCACTCTTCATGGACACACAAATGGGTACAGGGTAGGCTGGTCTCTTCTGCTGGATCACCCTTCAACACAACAGAGGGAAATATTCAGTCACTTTTCTACTCTGACCTCAGATGTGGAAACCCATTCTCAAACCAAATTATTATAATTTCACCTCTTAACTGGGGTGTCATGCTCTCCAAAAATACTTATTTTAAAGGCAGAGGCCCCCTCCTCCCTCTCTAAAGAAAGACTCATTTCAGAAGCAGTCCCCTCTTCTTTCTGTCTGATTAGACCTCAATGCATGTAACGGAGAAAAACACACGTCCTGGATCAAGACACATACTGTAAAGATACAATGACTCAATGTCTGAATCAGATAAAAACTGACAAATAACAAATATAACTATCACCAAAGAAATACCACTCAATAACAAACATGGACTTAAATTATGCTTTGACTTCCCTTTACACAGATTTTGTTTTAGAACGTGGACTGACTAACTTCACAGAAGTTGCAGCACTTATTATAATACTGACAATGACTTACTCCAAATGGTCACTCTCTCTGCTTTGTTATTTGATTAATCATTATGAAATAATTTGCCTTATCTTTTTTAATTAATAATTAATAATTTACAGACTTTCCGCTGGTTGCAATTAACAAATCAAACAAAAGCAATTGAAATAGCGCAACAAAACAAATGCTTCAAGGAGTTTTCCCAAATTCAACTGAAAATTCAACTTAGAATGACTTTACCAGTCTCAAAATTATTCAACCCCCTGAATGGAAACTCTCACAACAGTACAAATATGCAAAACAGGTGTTTTCTCAAGTACATGTGATGCAACTAATCAAGGGCTTTATTAGTTGCACCAGGTGTGCTTCAGCTGTAACACATGAAATACCTGAACTGGCTAGGCGTTTGTTAAGTGACACATTTGACTGCATGTTAGAAATATGGCTAAGTCAAAAGAATGGTTCAAAATGTTAAGCAAAGAGATCATCGCCCTTCAGAAACAAGGACCAGGATACAAAAAGATAGCGAAGGCACTGAATGCTCCTAGAGACGCTATTGGAAGCATAGTTCGCAAGTTCAAAGTTAAAAAAGGAACAGTGGTTACACTACTTCAACGGGGCAATAAAAGGAAGCTATCAACGGCTGCAACCAGATTTCTGAGAAGGCAGGTTGTGAAAAACCCTCGAGTGACTGCAAAAGACATGCAGCAAGACTTGGTGGCAACAGGCACTGCGGTTTCAGTGAGCACAGTAAGGTGCATACTGAACGCAAATGGTTTTCATGCCAGAACTCCAAGATGTACACCACTACTTATCCAAAAGCACACGAAAGTTGGCTCCAATATGCTCAAACTCATATAAATAAACCACAGAAGTTTTGGGATTCTGTTCTGTGGAGCCATGAAACAAAACTGGAACTTTTCGGCACGATGGATCAGCAGTATGTGTGGAGGAAGAAGAACGAAGCATATGCTGAAAAGAACACTCGGCTCACAGTTAAGCATGGTGGTGGCTCGGGGAAGCTTTGGGGCTGTTTTGCATCCTCTGGCACTAGAAACCTGCAGCGTGTGGAAGGCAAGATGGATTCATTGAAGTATCAGGAAATCCTAGGAGAAAATGTCATGCCGCCTGTGAGGAAGCTGAAGCTTGGGCATCATTGGACCTTCCAATGATCCCATGCATACTTCAAATTTCACCAAGGCTTGGTAGCAGAAGAAGTCCAGAAAGATTCTACAGTGGACATCTCAGTTAACTGACTTGACCCCATAGAAAATCTCAGGTTGGATTTGAAGAAGGTGGTTGCAGCATGCAAACCCAAGAACATTACTGAACTGGAGGCCATTGCTCATGAGGAATGGGCTAATATTCCTCAGGAACGCTGCCAGAAGCTGGTGTCTGGCTATACATCTCGTTTGCATCAGGTCATAACAGCAAACAGATGCTCTACTGAGTACTAAAGATGCTTGCCATGAAGGGGTTGAATAATTTTGAGACTGGGGAAGTCATTATAAGTTGCATTTTCAGTTGAATTTGGGGAAACCACTTGAAGCATTTGTTGTGTTGAGCTATTTAAATTGCTTTTCTTTGATTTGTTCATTGCAAACAGCTGACAGTCTGTAGATTTTGACAATAAACCTGATTTGCAATGGGGGTTGAATAATTTTGGTTACAAGTGTAAAACGAAAACAATGACTCCAATCACTCCATGGCTTATTCGTTTCTTTAGAAAACAATAACAATATAAAAGGGTCACTTAATACAATTATTCTCTGAAATATATGAGATGCATGGTATTACAGAGGGGATATATATTCTCGTGCGACAGCTGAAAAGTAGGGAGTGGATAAGTATTTCTGAGTGACAACAATTGGAAATTCCGGGGTCAAAATAAGGAAGGCCGGGGATGATCCCACAACACCACAGGAAGGGTTGGCAGTCAGTACACCTCCGTATAGTCTCCAAATGCAACTTTTATCACAGCCGTTGCATTTTTGCTGAAATAACGTGGGCAACAGAACGTTTATTAATGGAACTGAAGTGTACTCTTGTACAAAGATTACTGTAGAAGGTCGTCCATACAATGGCAGTTGAATAGCTAACCACTACACTATGTGAACTATGAGGAAATCATAAGCATTAGTTGAATCTCAAATCGCTTACTACATACTACAAGTACGTACTTTACGGATGATGGTGAAGTACGAACTGTTTTGTATATAGTAAGCTTGTATTGTATTGGGACCGATTGGGACATACTACCTCGTCAGAAAATTGCGTCACGACATTTGATCATTTTGTCATGCATTAACATTACGCCAAGTTTGAATATTTAGCTACACACCATGAAAATACATTGCATCGGGCCCCACCCAGATACAGCGGGTGGGGGGGATTGGCACGATGCATACATTGGTGTGGGAGCAAAAGCACATTTAGAGGTGTGCGGTTGTTTAATATAGGGAATGAGTGCACAGGGAATAGTATCACTCCCGTATATACTAAATACTGGGTATAGATTGTTGTACAATTATTTTTATTGTAATTTCTGACATTTTACTACAATGGTAGGAGACTATGATGATGTACATTGTATAGGCATGGGATGCATTGTCAGTGTATATCTTATTTGGTTGCTGTCAATTTTTAGACAGGTGGTGATTGGACTCTGTGTTCTGTTGTAATGAAGTGGATGTCTGGGGTTTTGGACAGTGGAGCAAAACAATTTTCTATCTGTAGCTGCATAAATTATATGTAGAAATTACTTTACTTTGTCTAAGAAGATTTCTTTAACGTACTCTGTTAACTGCGAAGCAAACAGAATAAACACAATACATTTTATTATTCGTAACTATGTGGAGTCCTGTGGAAGCCTTTTCTTTATATTAGCATGCACACGAGTCAAGCAGCTGTTGCCAAAACACTACAACCAAAGCCGAAGGCACTGTGAGCTCTTATAAGTGGAATTCACTATTTGATGGAAGACTGATACACTCTATATAAAATATGCTAAAAGCCATCTGTAACAGTCTGTTTTTAATGGAACTGTAGAATGATCTATATCATCTATAGAAAGATATAGAATGTTTGAATTTTTATTGAAAAGGATTTAATTATTTTTCTTTTTTTCATAATCATTTTTTGTTAAATCTCACAGACCCCCTGCAATTATGCTGACATGACGCAATGCACAATACAGTGGCTCTCTGGGTGTTTGATTTTCACCAAAAACAAGATTATAGGATAGGTGGATGGGTTAATAATTTAATGTTTTAATTAATAATTTAATCAATGTCAGTCATGGGACCTTAGAATCGTCCAAATAAATATTGTAACATACTTCATTGTTACTTTCTTAATTGTTAATTACCATGTTACAATGTAAGATGCAGGATAACCATTTCCATGATGCAAATCTATACAAAGGTATAAATGATGCAATAGCATGGTGTTATTTATGGTAGGACCATCATCTTTTAAGTTTAAAAACATGTTACATTTACATTATTCAGACTCAACCATGTTATAAGTGGAAGTACCTTAGTAGGACCATAATCCATTGTTATATGGATAGACGTTCATAGTAATTTTTATAATTTTACTGCGTTTGCCATACAGAAAATAAATGTATTTACTACATTTTTTAAATGTTTGTCTACATGTACAGTAACATTTGGCAAGTTGTGTTTTGAACCCGTGACCTTGTGCTCCCCAGTTAGGCCCACTAACCACTACTCAAAACAGGATTATCTTATATGGGCTGAGTATTGGCCTTACCAACGTTGCTATAGTACGTTAGAATATATTTGTGACCGTAAGATGAAATGTATTTTGGTAATATGTTTCAAAACCTAAAGGTGATATCATCAATATATCGGTAATAACATTTCATCTTTTTACTTTCACAGGATCTGAAAAATGCATTTTAATATGTGCTTCAAAATACATATTGTAATGAGAGCATTTTTGACGGTGAAATAACTTTGGACAAAATTGAAATGTATTTATACATTTTCAAATACATTTCAGATAAAAAGGTGAAATACATTTTGATACCTGATATGTATTTTGAATAAAGTTAAATGTAGTTATACATTTTTAAATACATTTCAGAATAATAGGTGAAATACATTTTTATACCTGAAATGTATTTTGAATCAAGATAAATGTATTTATACATTTTTAGCTGCCTTTATAACAAGGAGGGCACCAGGAGAAAGCTACGGTAAATTGCTTTGTGCCTTGTAACAGTTGGGACATTTAACTAATAACTAGCTAGTTAGGGTTCTCTTGTCTGTTTGTTTAGGAGGTCCAGATGACTTAAACATGTGGCTGGAGTGGAGGAGAGTGGTGACGGAGAGCAGTGGATTTAATGGTCACATACTACATGTATCTCATCCTCACTGAGTATATCTATAAGAGATGATACAAGTGGCCTAGATATTCCGTATAATTTAAGACTACTAATACTTGAATAGGTAGGAAGTGGAGGTAATAGGCAGCATGATATTAGGTAATATTAGTGTGTTAGCTGTGTCCCAATTATTCACTCTTTTTCCAAAACAAACAACACTTGTATACTTTCTTGCATGCATTTCGCAATATATAGGAAGTCCCTCCTGTCACTGCTCAAACACATATCTTTATACTTTAGAATGATGCAGGAACACACTTTGGAGAGCAAATGGCAAAATTGGATGTGTGCTCTCTCAACCAGATCTATGTCTAGCCCAGTAGTTAAAGTCTAAAGTGATAAACAAGCAGCATGGTAGAGTTAACATATATTACATTTATTTTTATTCCTATCCTTCGCCAGTGACACACGATTCTTTAAGGCGATTGCCCCCCCTGGTGCCCCATGTCAGAAAAAAACGCAGCAAAAGTGCCCTCTTGGATGCCCCTATGATAGATAAAACATGATAAAGTGTCCTCTAGGATGCCCCTATGGTAGATAAAACATGATAAAGTGCCCTCTAGGATGCCCCATGGTAGATAAAACATGATAAAGTGCCCTCTAGGATGCCCCATGGTAGATAAAACATGATAAAGTGCCCTCTAGGATGCCCCATGGTAGATAAAAAATGATGAAGTGCCCTCTTGGATGCCCCTATGGTAGATAAAACATGATACAGTGGTCTCGGTCTACGGTGGCCCAGTGTGCAAGAAAATGTGATATATCCCCCGTGCATCCCGAAAAGGGGAGGTGTTGCTAATATTTATGACAGTAAATATAAATTTACTCTTAAACACATCACTGGTTTTCATTCTTTTGAAGTTTTACTCATGAAAGTGTTGTGGAAATTACCACAAATTACGGAGAAAAGTCTGAATACTCAAAATTGAACATTTATTCATACAGCACTTGCAGGAAACAGAGTTTAGGCTCAGATCCGGTTCTAGAATGATGTTCGGACCCTGGCTAAATAGGAGTCACCCCCCTTCCCAGAGTCCTTGGGCTTTCTCTATGCTGAACAAAAGAACAAACAGATCAACAGATAGACCAGATCAAGAAACCAGGCAAGCCTATTTCAGCCAGACCGCAACAGAAAGTACTGCCCTCTTGAGATTCAAACCCGGGGCACCAACGTGATAGGCTGTGTGGCTAACCACTACACCACAGAGCTATACCGTGTACACGTGTCAGTATAGCCTCTATCCTGCACAAATCCTCGTTTGCCACTGGCTGTTTTAACAACTTATTAGCCAGTAATAGGCTTTACCAGTATCTACTAACTTACTGAGATAGTCATAGGAATTGAGCAATTGCTAGCTAACGAGTCTGACAAAGCTATTACATTTCAGGGCATAAGAACGTATTTTTTTCTTTAATGGCATAACAATGTACTTTGTTCTTTCATTTGTGAATGACATTGATACAATAACTCTAAAGAAAGGTGACGATAACTAACTTTTTCATCAAGTGAAATGATGAGAGAATCGTGGAAATAAAAGAAAAAAATGTCGTTCACAACAGATTTGCACTTGAGCCTTCCAAGTGAGAGGCAGTCTTTAACCATAACGCCATGGCATTACGCATTTCACCAGTCACTAAACACTATTGAGCATAGTGTTAAACTAACGTTTCTTATTAAGTTTACCTCCACCAGAAATAGCGTCTATGAGCTGTTAGCTTTTGCCACTGGCCGTTTGAACAGCTTATTAGCCAGTAATTGGATTACTGGTATCTACTAACTTCTTAGGAATAATCATAAGAATGAGCAATTGCTAGCGAGACTGAAGATGAATGTTTCCATGCCACAAACAGTCGCAATATAACCGCAGGGTTCGACATAAGCAATGGCCCGATGGCCCGGGACCAGTAAAAAAGTATGTCGGGCAAGTAGATTGGCAAGTCGCTGGCCCGTCCGGGCCAGTGACAGTGGCTTTGTCTATATCAGAAGGCAGCTGCCTCAGCATACGTCAGACAACAGAGTGACTCGAAGCGCGTGAAACAAATGTTAGCTAACATTTCAATTTTTCACTTCAGCCATTAACGTTAGTAAAAAAAAAAAATGTCGAAGGAGTATGAAGCTAATGTAAGGAAGAGGGGTTTCCTAGTGTCATGGAAAACACAGTACACCTGGGTGGAGAAAGGCGATGATGGAGATGGCATGTACTGCTTAGTTTGCCGGCAATTCCCTGCCAAGGCCGACCGAACGGGGTCATTTTTCAAGGGGACACAGAACTATAGAAAACAGGTTTTAGATGCACACGACAAGAGCCGCCAACATTTGCAATGTGTGCTGGCAAAGCGGGTCGCGGACAACCCATCAGCTGGGCCACTTCATGACTGGACACAACGGGCAAACAACGACACAATCGAGCAGATGGTGAAGTTAATCAACACCGCTTACCACATTGTGAACAGTGAGCTCCCCTTCACTGCTTACGAGAGAACGGTCGCACTTCTGAAGAAGAATGGAGAAGACGTTGGTTCTCAGTACCTCACTGATGTAGCATGTCGAAGCTAAGTTACTCAGCTAGCTAGCTATTATGTTACTGCAACTTTGCTCACAAAGGATGGTAGACACAAAACGTGACTGCTTGAGTGTCATGAGTGAGATTGAGTCAACACCGATTACCACATTGTGAACAGTGAGCTCCCCTTCCAAGCCACATTAACTACCTATGTTCTAGCCAAGCTATGGTAGCCTCATAACCAACTGCCGAGAGCGCAGCACAGCAGGTAACATTACACTAGTTACTAGCTAGCTAATTTTAGATAGCTAATTTACTAGACTGTTTAAAGTTTTGTGTACGTAAAAATATAAAAAAAAGAACACTGAGGTATGAGTGAATAAGTTAAATACCCCCAATATTGTTGTTGTCCTAACTTGTCTTTTGTTTGTTTTCAGGTTTGTTATATTTAATGAGCTGTGGGAGGGCTATGCTGCAGAAATTAAAGCAGCACATTTTTTAAGTGTTCTGTCAGACTCATCTACTGACGTGAGTGGCAGAGACCTGGAAGGGGTTTTTGTCAGGATCTTGAGCGGTGGACGTCCCAAGAATATCTTTATTGGTGTAGAAGAGCTCCAGCACGCCACAGCGCCTGGCCATTATGCTGCGATGAGCGCTGGTAAGCCTGGCTATTGAATCTGTTTGTGTTGCCGTGTTTTCACTTGTTAAGTAACATTACAACAATAAACAAGTGTTTCTCCGTCTACAGCATTGGATAAGGCTGGCATATCCCAGTGGAAGGAGAAGGTAGTGGGCTTGGGTACTGATGGAGCTGCTGTGATGGTGGGGAGGCTTGGGGGTGTTGCCACACTCCTTCGTGCCGAAGTTCCCCACTTGATAAATATCCAGTG
>JACXGI010018507.1:0-13183 GCA_016801175.1 Esox masquinongy | reverse complement strand
CCGGGCAGGGTAACTCCTCCTCTTCCTCTATTGTGCATTGGTTTATCTTTGAACCATTCTTAGTCTGGCTCCTCCCCCGAGACCACTTTGCCATGGGAAACCCTACCAGGAGCACTAAGGCCCAGACAACACAGCTCTCAGGTTCACAGGAACACACAAACCTCTCCACCACGGTAAGGTGATGGCTCTCGGAGAGGATTTTTTGACATAGTAACTAGTTTAATTATCAGCCCTGTTCAGAAGTGTGGCCTAGAGTCAGGAAATTTACTGTTGAGTAAATCCGATGTATGGATCAGATGTTTTAAAGTCATTTATTAGCATTAGCTTGTATTGAAAATTGTCAGAATTCTGTTGGCTGCCGTTTCACCGTCCTTTGAGACATCAACAAACAAATGCACACGGTGTGATATAGGGGAGGTGTTAGAAGGCACAATGAATATGAAGTGTATAGGTTGTTGTTCCATAAAGCAATGCAGACATTAATATTTTGCACACATATATTGTACAGTAATCAGCCATTTTATCCGCCATCTTGCAAGATATCTCTTCTCCCAAATTCAATCTAGGGAGGCATGTATAAGACACCTGTATGCCAAAGGGCAAGTGAATCCAACTTACTTTGTAAAAGTTGAAACATTTTCACTCTACAGAAAAATTTTCACTGTACAGAAAAATCCAAGATGGTGGATTTTATGGGTTCTTGAGGCTTTTTTGTTCCTCATGAGAAATTATGTACACAAAGATGCAGCACTATAGGTCAAATGGGGTGGAAATGCCATCATCTACTGGAGGACCCCTGATAATATTAACAATTACAATAGGGTTCCTCCTACCAGAGTAACCCTAATAATGAACTGTTACAGAAAATAGTGTTCTACCA
Source organism: Esox masquinongy (assembly GCA_016801175.1). Lineage (NCBI taxonomy): Eukaryota > Metazoa > Chordata > Actinopteri > Esociformes > Esocidae > Esox > Esox masquinongy. Next base: position 12,303 of record JACXGI010018507.1, on the reverse strand, counting down.
GTTTATTGCTGAAACACAAATAATAATAACCAATGGGAAGAAAAATAATAGTGTTTCACCAGTGAACTGCTGAAACACTAATAATAATGAACTGGTACAAAAACAATGATGTTTCACCAGTGAACTGCTAAAACAGTAATAATTAACTGTTACAAAAACAATAGTATTTCACCAGTGAACCGCTAAAACACTTGTAAGGTTCTGTTTTCCCTCTTCTTGTGTTTTTGTTTTCAGTTCAATATTTTCCTAGTCAACCTTGTGTTCTGTTTCATTGTGTTTTTGGTCGTAGCACTGTCTTTCATTTTCGTTCATTGATTTCACTTGTTAGTCACTCACCAGGTCTCATCAGCTTCTTATTTAGTTCAGTTCATTCTGCTTGTTCCTTTGTGAAGTATTGTTCGTTTTGACTTTACTTAACCCTTTTCCTAGCTCATTTATGAGATCCAGTTATAGCCTTCTTCCATGTACGAATCAGTATATCTTCTGTGACCAGTCTTCTGCCCCAGTCTAGCCCCTGTTGTTAATCTGCTTTTGGTACTAGTGTTTAATCTTCTGCCTACCCTTGACTAAAATTTTGCCTTATTCTTCTGGATTATTTGCCTACCTGTGTATGACCATTGCTTGCCTGTGACCACGATTCCTGCCTTCTGATTTGGCGCAATAAACACCTTTGTCTCCCTGAGTAGTCGTTACAACACTATAATAATTAACTGATATAAAAATAATAATAACTATTTGTATAGCTTTTCTAGTACAATTACACAAAGTGCTTTACAAACAAAAATAGAAATGCATAAAAATAATAATAAAAATATATAAAACATATGCTATTAAAAAAAATAAAGTAAGTAAAAAGAATGAACAAAATATAAAATCACAATTGTTACGCTCCCACCTCCCAGATGGTAACAGAGAGCTCGCTGGAGGTGGGGGACGCAACAGCTCGCACCAATGCTCACAGGAGTAGTGTGTGTGTGGTAGGTGGAATAAAGGGAACGGACACCAAAAGAAGCGGTTACCCTATGGGGAATGTTTAGTAGACAATAACAATTATACAAACATACATACACAGAGTAACACACATGGGGTAGAGGAGAAGGGCCGAACAAACGGGGTCAAATCAAAGAAAGGAAAACCAAAAGAGCCCTACTCTTCCCTACCACTTAGCTGTCTAGCACTCTCTAACCTGCTGCATCTCTAACCTACCTGCTACATAAAACCAAGGGTGACACCCGCTCGTATCTAACCTAGGGTGTTTAACAGTGGTTATCTACGGGTGTATGTAAACCCCAGGGTGTCTTACCTGACCCTTCTCCTAAGGGTTGGACATAAACGAGTAGTATACAGTAGGTAACAAATGAGTGGCATGAAGGATAGTGTATGATATAGGCAACAACATGAGAGCTAAAATGGTGCAGGTCGGTCTCTCTCTTGTGCAAACAGAAACTGACTCCATTTTAAGCAGATGCAGCTGCTTCAGAGGTCTGGTAGCCATGCCCATCTCGTAACCAAAACCGCCGGCACCTGCGAACAAACAGCCACTCACCACACGAACAGCCACTCATACCACACCACACAACAGAACATAGTACAAACAACGTGGAACGTAACAACAATGATAAGTAGCATCTCTGACATTCTGTGGTAGGCTGTCCCAGAATTTAGGGGCCCGTATAGCAAAGGCGCGGTTCCCTTTAGTTTTCAGTCTAGACTCCAGAACAGCCAGAGGTCCTTTTTCAGCTGATCTGAGAGGTCTAACAGTGCAGTATGGGTTTAGCATGTCACTAATGTAATCAGGTGCCAGACCATGGAGTGTCTTAAAAGTCGTAAGTAGTTTTAAAATCTACTCTGAAATTTATAAGTAACCAATGTAGAGCTGCCAACACTGGGGTTATATGAGACCTTGATTTTGTCCTTGTAAGAAGTCTGGCAGCTGAATTCTGAACAACTTGGAGTTTACCTAGGGACTTATAGTTGAGGCACTTAAGCAAAGCATTACAGTAGTCTAGGCGAGATGAAATAAAAGCATGTATAATTTTCTCAGTGTCCTCAAAAGATAAAACCAATCATATTTTGGTAATGTTTCTAAGTAGGTAAAAGCATGACTGCACCAGTTATTTTGTGTTATATTCAAATTGTTAGTCGGGATCGAAAACTCCCAAATTTCTGGCCACAGGCACAAAATGTTTTGCTAGCGATCCTAGAGTCAACCGAACTTCATCCGAAATAGTTGGGGGACCAACAATTAAAACTTTTTTTTATGTATTTACTTTTTTTTCAGTGTTTAACTGAAGAAAATTATTGGACATCCAGTTTGTAACATCTTCCAGGCAATTATGCAGAACAAACAACTCGAGTCATTTGGCTTAACCGAACAAATACAACTGTGTATCATCTGCATAACAATGAAATGTCATGCTGTCAAATTATACTACTTAATGGAAGCATATACAGAGTAAACAAGATAGGCCCCAGGATGGAACCTGATTGCATTTCAGTGGGAAAAAGGTACCATAGACTGACTATCGTAATTTGCATAGTGTTAATTAACCCTAAAACTGTATCTCTTGAATCATTCAAGCTAGAAAAACAAAAAAAATCTTTGTTTCACGTTTCAGCAATCCCAACATAAAATTCCTAGATCTCTTCTCGGGTCAACATTTCTGTATTATACATTTTTATTTTAATGTTTTGAGATACTGATTTTTTGATTTCCATGAGCTGTAAGCTGTAATCATTAAGACTGAAACAAAAAAATGCTTGAAATGTTTAACTTTGTGTAATTAATCTAGAATATATGAAGGTGTCGCTTTTTTATTTGAATTACAGAAAAAATGAACTATTCCACGATATTCAAACATTTTGAGATGCACCTGTATGTATCCACTATAAATATATTAATAAGCCTATTTAGCATTCATTAACCCTAAAACACTATCTCTTGAACCGTTCAAGCTAGATAAATCAAACAAACTATTTCACATGTTTAGGCTATCACAAAATTCTTAAATAGTTATGGACTATGACTATATTACTTCACCTAATTTGGATATTTAGCGTCAATTAACCTTAAAGGAGTCTCTCTTGAATCATTCAGGCTAGAGAGACCAAACCAAGTTTAAATTAACATGTTTAATTTTTAACAATGTTTGATAATTCTTACACGTTTATCAGTAAGTCAACAAACTAACTTTGCAGAAGTAGCATTAATTAACACTAAAATGGTATCCTTCAAATCGTTTCAGCTAAAGATAAATCAATTGTTTTTTTAATGGTTTAGTTATAGCATAGTTGTAAGCTATTTATAAGTAAATGTAATAAGTAATTAGTATAAGTAATAAGTAAACAAACTCACAAGCACACCACATTGACTTCTTGAATGTGTTTTTTACATTTAAGAAGAATTAATTAGAATTTAATTAAAAATTACCCAATTTTGTTTTGTAAAGTACTGGCTTAATACTTAGAACTAAGTTCCGGTTTTCATTTATGGAAAGCGATAGCCTCCAGATTGACTGCTTTTGGACATGAACAAAGTAATACTCCATTGTAACACCTTCTCTTTTTCTGTGTTAGATGAACAGTTCAGAAGTGCACCTACACCGACAGATTCTCAAGACAAGTAGGTACAGAATCATGTTTTCAGGCTTTTTTCAATTTAATTCTTTATTGTAAGTTACCAAAATAGTTTCTCATCGACAACAGACTCAATAATCAATGCTGTTTCCTAAGGTCTGTTTTTTGGGATTAGTGAAGAATATCTATGGCATAGGAAATGTCTTTATTCACACCCTTCTCATGAATTCAATCTTTTCTGTATTCTCATTTTCTCTCTCTATTACTCTTGCTTTGTATTTTCTCTTCTCTCTGTCACCCTCCCCTTTCTCTATTTCTCCCTGCCTGTTCTTGTTTTTTTCTTACCACAGCTTTGAGGGTATGATGATGGGGCTCAGGCCGAAGCTCAACTGAAATGTCAGTGGGCTTATTAGCTATTGCCTCCAATTGCTTCCTTCATCCATCTCCTGCTGCATGTGTCCCAAACTGTACCTGAATCTCTATGTAGTGCACTACATTTACACAGAGCCCTATCAGACCTAGTCAAAAGCAGTGCACTAAAGAACATGATATCACTCTGGACAGCCTATGAGTCAGGTGCCCTCTGCCCCTTCTGCCTCCTCAACCCAACAGGTGCAAGCTGCCACCTTTATGCTCGAGTGGGCATCCACAGAGCCCCCTATTGGATTACCTCCCAGAGGTACGGATTCTATGTTTATAGATGAGTAGAGAAGTGAAGCGAGGGATGAGGAGTAGAGCAATGGTGAAGGGGAGAGGGTAGGAGGAGAAGACAGGGGGATAGAGGAGGAAAGAGTAGGAATATGGAAAGAGAGAGGGGTTGGGTTTGCGGTTAATAGAGAATGCGCTTGCAATGACAGTGTTGTGGGTTTGCTTCCCCTGAGTATGAAATAAATGCACTCATTACTATTAATTGTTCTGAATAAGAGCATCTGCTAAATTACTTCACTGTAAATGAGGGGGAGGCGGATGGGAGAATGGGAGAAGAAAAGCAGTGGTAAGAGATGTGAGTAGAGGATAAGAAAAGGATAGTTCCCCCTTGATGTTGGATTCATGAGCATCTTCCATCAATCTGACATCATCAAATGGTTGATGTGCAGATAAATGTTCATTGTTGGCAAGCTATAGAGAAGAGACCAACTGCAATACTTTATCAGTTTAGGAAGTTTTATATTTTGTAACTTGAGATATTGATCGCAAAACTCATCTTAAGCTTAGAGCAAAACAGCCAGATAGTATTTCTTTAACACACACACACACGTTTGTCTTTCTATCCTTCTGGAGACCTGAGTGCTAACCTTGAACTCAAAACAAATGTTCCCTATTCCCTAGCTGGCAGTAACCCTCACCCTGACCCAAACTACAACCTCAATAACCAAATTTATATGCCTAAACGTAATCTGGCTCTAACGCATAATGCTAAATCTAAACAGCAATGCCTAAAGCTGAAAGTAACACCAATTCCCAATTTTAGTTTTTATATAAACGCAACCACTTAACCTGAAATATTTTCTGGTATGGAATGATTTTCTAGGCGTTACTATATTTGTGGGGACTTCAGGCCCCCACATGTACACACAGAAGTGGATCACATACAGAAGAGAATTATAAAACCTTTTCAAACCCTGATAGTAGTTTTGGATGCAAACACAACCACACACTAAAGTCTCATGCACCCATCACAGAAAGATATTCAAGCATGCATGCATGCACATACACACACGCACAAACGTGCACACACCAACTCCTGTCCAGCTCCCATCTTCTAAGATGGTCAAACAGAATGGAAGCTCAGACATCCCACGAGATTTTGAAATTAGATACGAATAAAGCTCTGTGTCTAAGCCACACCCGGCAACCTCCGATCTTCTAGAGCATTCCACACACAAAAATAACAGGATGTGGTTTTTCTCACAATGTTTGTGTTTACCTTCCTTTTGATTTGCATGGAAATTATTGGTAATACACAGAATATACTGTATTTTCAAGTAATTCTGTACAGAAATGATACTGTTGTATAAAGAATTAAATAGATGAAATGTGAGAGAACTCATGAACAAACACACCCACGGAATAAGAAATTGTATTATTTTCCAAATAAGTGATACCGCTACAGTTAGGTCTGGAAATATTTGGACACTGATACAATTTTCATAATGTTGGCTCTGTACGCCACCACAATGGATTTGAAATGAAATAATTGAGATGCAATTGAAGTGCAGACTTTCAGCTTTAATTCAAGGGGTTGAAAAAAAATATTGTATGAAACGTTTAGGAATTGCAACCATTTTCATACACAGTCCACATATTTCAAGGGCTCATATGTAATTGGACAAATTAACACAATCATGATTAAAATGTAAAATTTTAATATTTTGTCGAGAATTCTTCGCAGGCAATGAATGCTTGAAGTCTGGAACGTATGGACATCACCAAATACTGGGTTTCCTCCTTTGTGATGCTTTGCCAAGCCTTTACTGCAGCTGTCTTCAGTTGTCGTTTGTTCGTGGGTCTTTCTGCCTTAGATTTTGTCTTCAGCAAGTGAAATGCATACTCGATCGGGTTGAGATCAGGTGATTGACTTGGCCATTGCAGAATATTCCACTTCTATGCCTTAAAAAAACTCCTGGGTTGCTTTCGCGGTATGTTATTTTTCACGTGCTATTTTTGAACCTGGGGCCTATTTACAGATTATCTAGCATGATCCTAGTTCATAGAGACATCTTTTAGTAATTTATTACCATTTAAAGATTTTTTGATTTTTCCTGCAGTCTCTCTCTGAGCTAAAATGGAACTGAGCGAGGCAACCAATGTAGCGTTTGAAAATATATGATACTGTACATTCAGTTTTCCAAAATGGAAAATGTTATCAGTCAGGGAAAATAACTGACATGGCCGTTCCCAACATTCTCAAAACCATGCCAATGCTTCGTAATAGTAATCATTTGAGTACCTCCCCATAATATTCCTGCAGAATGAGACTTAAGACAGAATTATCCAAATAGTTATTACATGCCTACTTACAGAATGGAGAGTTGTCCATTTGGTCCCTCTGGCCTCTGCCTCTTCTTCCAGTATCTTTGGGGACGTGGAATGTTTCCAAAACTGCCCGGTTGATAATAGCTTGAAAGTCAATGCTATCTGTTGCACACGCTGGAGCCAATTCAGCCTCATCCACGGACACAAAGGTTCTCGATGGCATTAGGTAGCAATAAATACCAGTCCTAATATGAGCTACAGTTTTGTAAACAAAGCTATTTGCTGAATAAAGCCTCCTCGCAGACAGATTCACATCGGTTTACCAGCAGCTAATACAACTTGTTGCTGGCATTTTTGTTTGAGCTAGTAGTTTATACTAGCTAATGTGGGCTACAGTTTTGTAAACAAAGCCGGTTGCCAGATAATTCCTCCTCGCAGACAGATTTGCGGTGGCTTACCAGCAGCTAATACACCTTGTTGGAATTTGTCCTTGAGCTAGTATATAATAGCTAACATGAGCTACAGTTTTGTAGACAAAGCTGGTTACGGATACAGCCTCCTCACAGACAGGTTCATCCCCGTGGCAGCTGCTTATACATTTTCCAGAAAGGATAAACAGAGAAAACCATTGATACAATGCACAAATTGTTTTCAGAGAACATATGAAGACCTATATCAATATACCCTGGCCTTCCCGTTTAGGAAAACCAAATGTATCATATTTTTGAACGCTTTATCGGTTGCCCCGTTCACTTCCATTGTAGCCCGGAGAGAGGCTTTCTTTAAAAAAATATCAAAATTGTAATAATTCCAAGAAAATATGTCTCTGCAGTCCAGGATTATGCTAGATAATCTGAAAAAAAAGGCCCCAGGTTCAAAAATAGCGAACCTTTCCTTTAATTGATGAAGAAATAACGAAGGAATTACCCACACCTGTCCATGAAACAGCTTTTGAGTCAATAGTCCAATTACTTTGGGTCCCTTGAAAAAGAGGGGGCTACATATGAAACAGCTGTAATTCCTAAACCCTCAAATTAAAGCTGAGAGACTGCACTTTAAGACCATACTCATTATTTATCATTAACTTGAATATATTTTGGTAAACAGCCAAAATAACAAAACTATCAGTGTCCAATTATTTCCGGACCTAACTGTATATGGCGCTACATACTGGCTTGCTAATGGCGTCTTACAGTAATGAACTTATACTGACCTTATGATTCAGCCCAGTCTGTTAACATGCTGGGTCCTACTAAGTTAGGATCACAGAAATTATTTAGCTTTTATAAAGGCACTTAAATTTATCACAGTCCTCTTAAGATAGCTAGGTGAGAATCATAGTAAGTACGTTTTTCAATACAAAGTAGCTTAGTAATTAGTATCAGTAAAGTCAGTGCTAGTTGGAAGCAAACTGTAATTTCAAGGGTTTTCTAATTTAATTTCCATGCTCAAATGCGAAATGCTCTCGCTTCCTGCGAGAAAAAGATATCAACAAACTGACAGACGGAAGGATGGACTGACAGACATCCATGCAGAAAGATGGACAGAAACATGGAGAGAGCAGAGAGAGACGAATATAGAGACGGTGACATAGAGAAATCTAGGCCAGTTCCTCTTCATTAGTATGCCAGCCAGGTGTGGTATGAAGGAACAATGGAGGATTACAGTATAGTGCTGCTAGGCTTTATTCTGTTATTGAGGATACAATGAGACTCTGAAATGGTTAGTGAAATGGTTAGTGATCCTATGGCAGGGGAGAAGGGTTGTCATTCTTGCTGTCGTTATTCATGTGTATTGGGTTCAAGTCTTCAGAAAGAGCTGAAAGTTATGGCTGCATGACTTTCAACTGGGAAAAGTAGGAGAAAGTAATTCTAGACTAGGAGATCAAAATATGCCTCCGTGTATCTAATTTTGTCTAATTCTTTTGTTTTGTTCAAAATAGACCAGTAGTCTAATTGTAGTAGGCAGATTGTGCATGCTTTATTTGGAAAGATGTGAAACTCAGTTTGTCTTTTGTTGTAACATTTATTTGCTAGTACAAAATGACAGGAAACAACCCAATCAAGCACAAATCATACATCCTGAGAGTGTACTGTATCTATCTGACATGTTGGTACTTTTAGACTTTTGTAATGTTTTGTATGTTAATGGTCCCAACTAAAAACTACCCATAAACAAGTTTATTAAAAAAATCAGGTCTGCCTTTAATATCAGATCTTAGAAAATTGGAATAGATTGTTGTTTAGCATGTATCAATTAAATTACTGTGTTAAATTACCAATTCACTGAGTCATAATTTAGTTGATGGGACAATTTATTATTTCAAAAGCGTCAATATTTTTATTCTGCAATATTTCTTGGACTTGGGTAGTCTGTTGAGAGCCTCAGTATAATTAATAGTTGAGTCTTAGTCTTAAAGATTCCAGACATATAGTTGCATAGGTTAGAACAAAGGCAAATCAATGGAGCAGTGTACCCCCTTCTGTCAGGTCCTGGCTGGGGTGCCTCTAAGCATTTCTATGCACCTTGGGGCCACAATCAGGCCCTGATCGCAGAGGTGCCACAAAGCATCTCTACGCTCCAATTTTGACTGTCCCCAATCAGAGGCACCTGCCCTGCTTTGGGGACCCTATTTTATTTTGTGTTACTCTGACCTAATGAAAGGAATGATTCCCCTTTCACAACTCTGCCCCTCGTGTCCTGCTTACCCCTGACCATGACAGGTGAACCACCAACCAAGGACCAAGCAGAGCTGGACCGTAGCCGTAGCTCCCAGTACCGTTCTCCAGCCCGGTATCTCCAGAGAGGCTGGAAGAGGGGTTCCTGCTGCCATCCCCGGAGGGGTGGTTTGACGAGCCCCTGCTGTCGCCACCTCCTCCCTCTGTTCCGGCGCCCTGTCCAGCCTTGAGGGTGGAGCCTCCTTCTGGTCCGGCACTCCGTTCTGCCTTGGGGATGGAGACTCCATCTGCTTCAGCACCCCATCCTGCTCCGGGGGCGGAGCCTCCACCTGTCCCAGCGCCACGCCCTGCCCCAGGGCCAGAGCCACCACCAGGCCCGGCACCTTGCCCACCCCCTGTTGGCTGTTCCGGGTCTTGCGGTCAGGAGCCCGTGCCTTGGGAGGGGTAATGTCAGGTCCTGGCTGGGGTGCTTCTAGGCATCTCTATGTGCCTGGGGGCTACAGTCAGGACCTGACTGCAGAGTTGCCTCTAGGCATCTCTGCGCTCCACTTTTGACAGTCCCCAATCAGAGGCAGCTGCCCCGCGTTGCCTCTGATTGGGGATTCTATTTAAGTTGTCCTTTTGGCCTTTGGTTTGTGCTTCATTGTTTATGCTTTATGCCTCAGTTCTTGGGTGTGCCTCTTATTTCGTGTTACTCTGACCTAATAAAAGGAATGATTCCCTTTCACAACTCCGCGCCTCATGTTCTGCTTTCCCCTGACCATGACACCTGCAGTTTGACAGGTTTTATATAAACAATCCAGGAGGATCCCATATAAAGTAATTTGGTTTTGGAATTGTGTAGTCTGTTTAAAAAAGTTAATTCTATAAAACAATACATGTAGTTAATGACAGGTATGACTGATTTCAATCATTCCAGTCTGTTATGGATATTTCAGTGTCTAGCTCCTCCCATCTTGACATAATGGTTTGAGAGATTGCATTATAGAAATTAGTCATGCATTTGGTTGATGTGGGGCATAAGGTCTTTTTGAACACATCTTATACAGAAACTCTAGAATTTCTTAAATGCAGCAATATATTTCTCTAACATAGTCTCTTAATTTGTAGATATCTGAAAGTTATTTCCCTCAGCAAAATTACATAAAACCTAATTTCTCCAAGTCCTGTAAAACTGCAAACAGGTAGGACCAAAAGCATTTTCAAATGAGCCTACCTCTTCTGGATCTCTACCCCCTTTAAAGACAGCAGTAGGAACATCTAATCCTGAGTCGATTGAATTGCCACCTTGTAACATTCTGTGTAAGTAGTGCAAAAAAACATTCCTTATATAAGAATTCCTTATTAAATTCACTGGGTAACCCCTTTGGACCAAGGATCTGGGCAATCTTTTGGATTATATCTTGTATTTCTATCAGAAAGATCTCTGCATTTATGAAGACTGGGAGGGGAGATTAAATTCCTCTAGAAAGTTCTTCATGTTCGAAAGATTAAACCCTGCTTTAGACCTTGTTACTGGTTTGACGATACCCAACACTAAAACTTAAGTGGAATCATGAGACCGAAGGCATGAATGCTGTTCTCTCAGACTAAAAATGTATTCTCATATAAACATAATGTGATATGAGAATACCAGTGCCTTGCTGAGGCAAGATGAACCAGCAATCTTGGTACATGGGAATAAACTGAAATTAGTGATACCCAATCAACCGGTTCCTCAGTCAAACATAGGAAGTGCTCATAGACCATTATTTATTCTCATATAAGCATGTCCTGGTGCCTTACTCAGGGAAGATGACCTGCCATCATGGTAACTCATATCATGTAGCTTTATAAAACGACCCTCGCCAACCACCTGCAGCTATAGCAATTACATAATGTGATCATGAGCAACATAACATCAGCAGACAAAAATGTTAATTAATTAACATGCTACTGTGTAGTAACTCATTGTTTCAAGAATATTTTAAGCATATAATCTGATATAGCGTTCGTAGCATGGGAAGCCCAGTGACCCATGGTCCTCAGTGTAGTCGATGAGAAAAAGATGTGGAGTATAAACTCAGACATCCCACAACGTTGACAGAGTATCGTGTCATTGGTTGGCTGGCATTGAATATGAATAATGGATCGCCATTGTGGCCCATGGTCATCATTTTAGGTAACAAGTTATTAAATCAAAAGGACAAAAGCAGTAGTAATTTGAGCAATGATTCGAGCAATGACGGGCTGTGAATTTAGAATCGGATATTAAAATAGCAATTAAGTAGACCATAGTATACCAAGAAAATACCATGTAAAAATAATCCCGAAAATAAACTTTAGACATGAACGCTTGAAAATATATTAATAACTGGTGTAGTTATGATTTTAACACCAAGTCTGACCTAAAGTCATCCAGTGGTTAAAGATGCTGCCTTCTGTGAACATGTATTGTTGGCGCATGGGTTCAAATCCAGCTCACTGCTCTTTTAGCAAAAACACTTAACACTACCTTTTCACTTTTTCATTCTATAAAGCATAAAATATTAGAGCTTGACCGATATATCGGCTGACCGATATTATCGGTAAATATTAGCAGTTTACCGATATATTTGTATTGGTGATTTTTTCACTGATAAGAGACTGATATATTTGCTTGCAATTAATTTTTTGTCCGGAAGAGGGTGCTCTTTCACTGGATACAAGTTTGAGCACTACAAGAGGACATCATCTAAACTTTAAAACAGTGGGACTGTAGAGAAAACAAGCTGCATATAAAGGTGAGTTGAAAAACAACTTTCCCACAAAATGCACAAAGTTTAACGTTGCATAAAAAAGTTTTTACAATTAGATGGCCGGTATGGCCAAACTCAGTTGCTAAGAAGTAGGCTAACTATCAATCAATCAATCAAATTTATTTATAAAGCCCTTTTTACATCAGCAGTTGTCACAAAGTGCTTTTACAAAACACCCGGCCTTAAAACCCCAAGGAGCAAACAACAGTAGTGTTGAATTTCAGTGGCTAGGAAAAACTCCCTAAGAAGGCCGAAATTTAGGAAGAAACCTAGAGAGGACCCAGGCTCAGAGGGGT
>JACXGI010018506.1:0-13285 GCA_016801175.1 Esox masquinongy | reverse complement strand
GTGTGTGTGTGTGTGTGTGTGTGTGTATCTAGCCGGCGGACACAGACCTTCCGTGCGGTCCATGCGGAGCGCGGCGTCCGTGCCTCCGCCCCACCGTACGTCCGACTGCCTTCGCCACGGTAACAGCAGCGACGCGCGGGCAGTCAGGGCGGTGTGTCTGCTGATGGGAGGGGCGGCCGCCTCCTCAGCTCTGGGTTACATCCAGTCCTGCTCCCCCTCGTCTCCACTGACCACCCGGCCCCCTAGCCTGGATCCCCCCCTGGGTCACGGCGCAGTGACGGGGGGCTTTTCTGAGCTGGGGGCGGGCACGGGGGGCTCATATCACTGCAGTCAGGACGTGGACAACCCCCCGCACTTCAACAGCTTCGACTTTGAGGGGGGAGACTCCGACTTCGACGCCTTTGACTGCGGAGGGTTTGCGTTTTAAGAAGTTATGTTCCTGATGTAATCTGTTGGATGATAGTTATGTGTTGACGACTGTTAACAGATAGGATCTGTAGATGACCATTGAGAAATAGGATCTATTGATTAGGACTGATAGATAGAATCTGCTGATTCCAGTTAATAGATAGGATCTGTTTATATGTGTCGACAGATGGGATCTGTTGGTAACTGTTTTTACACTACAGGAGCAGTAAAACCTTTAGAGAGGTCCTGTCTGTAGTGATATTCAAAGGGATATTCAGTTTGTTGCATTCATTTACTGTTGGAATTTTTTTTGGCAGTTCCTTCCTGGGCTTCTTTGGCGAACTTGCTCATATGAGCCGTGGTGGATTGCTTTTTCTTTAGGTCCGGTCAAAATTTTTATCTCATCATGAAATGGATTGGAAGTTTGAAATTGTTAAAGATATATTCGATATTATTCTATTTTTTATGCTTAATTGGACAAGAAAGAGGGGAAAGACAGAAAATTTAAGCAGAAAATAAACAGCCAAAAAAGGAGAGGAGCAGATTTGAATCCGTGCTGCAGCACACGTGATATTGTTCTATGGAGCCCCTTAAACCAGAATATTTAAAACTTTTAAATGCAGATTGGTCTGGGGTTTTTGGTAAGTCTGTCCCCTACCACTAGTATGGTAAATCCAAGCCAAACTTATGTAAAACAAATCGGTCAGGGTAATGTTAAAACCATAAAAGTACATAACCAGGATGTGAACAATTTGGTCTAACATGCTAATTGTAAATTATTTTAACCTGTAGCTTTGTCTAGATTATTACACGGTTTGATTACCATACTTAGTTTTATGTGTTAGCTAATGAATCCTACCGTTTTATTGATCCTAACATGATTAACCATGTCTGTTGTACACTAATCTCATCTTTTGGATTTGACTAGCAAAGATACAGCTTTTATCAGGTGTAATGTTTGACATTTTGATTGCAGGTTACTAGAATCAACATGGTTAGATATTAATGTTGGGTTTACAAGAAGGGTTTAGCAAAAAAAAAGAGTACTTTTGAAGTGAACTGATTCACTGTATTCTTTCTAAACATGACCAGTTATTTTCCTGCGATAGAATGTGTTTTTTCTGTGTTGTTGGCATGGTAACCACCCAAACCACAAGCATCAGGAAGTTCTGTCAGCTACGTTTGTGTAATTGCTAGCACTACATCAAGATAAATTATCAATTTTGTACTTTTTTTATTCAACAAGACTTGTAATGCATTAGTGAATCTCCTGTACTTTGTATATAATAATGATAATAACAATAAAAAAACTATATAACAAAATATAACATACGGCACACCCTTTTTTATAGCAAATGTTACAAACCCTGTGGCTCTAGCAGTCTAGGGTGGATGGTACAGAGACCCGTAACATAAAACTCATGCAAATCAGTGTAGTGTAAATGAACAGTGAGAACAAACGACAGACAACCAAAGCTACCGTCAAACATAAAACGTCTATTATAAACACACGGTAAAGGAGGTGGGGAAAAGGGGCTGAGCTGGACCCATGAAATGAAATATAGTCCAAACACCCCTAAACTGAACTTGCCTGCCTCAAGAACCGCTTAGCTGACTACTAACCAATACAAAAATACAGTGGGTGGTCCGCTCAGTTCTAACTAGTGTTTTTAGACAAAGTTTTCCTACAGGTTGTGTATGCCCACAGGAGACTTGCTAAAAAAAAACTTTTCCCAGGGACACAGGGACAAACAAAAACACAGGTTGAACAAGGACTAAACAGCAAACAATTGACTAGACAACACCTTATAAAACACCACAGCAATACACACTCACACGAAACAGGACAAAGTGAGATGTATGTGCTAAACTAAGTGATGTATGAAGGAACAAAGTGTCTGTCTATCAAAAAAAAAAGGTATGTATCTCAAGAGTGTCTATGTCCATGTGAGGTAAATCAAAAGAGTCTCTTTGGGAGAACCAACTGACTGGGTTTTTAAACCAGGGGATGTGTGATGTGATTGGGTACAGGAAAAAAGGAACAAGTTGTGCAATTAGGGTGGGTGTCCACTGATTGGTCCACCTCAGCAGTCAGGCGATGCACTCATGACTGCCAGGTGGGAAACACCAACGAGCACAATCAGGAACATAAGGGACACCTGTGGAGATGTCAGGAGGGGAAAAAACACAAACGCGCGTACAGGGTACCTGCATGTGTAACAGCAAATACTCACATAATTGTGTTACCAAGATAGAGAAACTTTAAAAAAAAAAAAAACAATTTCTGGCATTCCATACTTGACTTGCTTGGCTTCACCTATACTGGTTAGCCTGTTTGCCAGAATATTTATTTCCCTTTTGCAGGCCCAGAATATTTATTTCCCTTGTGTAGGCCCATAATATTTATTTCCCTTGTGTAGGCCCAGAATATGTTTTCCCTTGTGTAGGCCCAGAATATTTTTTCCCTTGTGTAGGCCCATAATATTTATTTCCCTTGTGTAGGCCCAGAATATGTTTTCCCTTGTGTAGGCCCAGAATATTTTTTCCCTTGTGTAGGCCCATAATATTTATTTCCCTTGTGTAGGCCCATAATATATTTTCCCTTGTGTAGGCCCATAATATTTTTTCCCTTGTGTAGGCCCAGCTCATATTTGTGAGCTGCAAGCATAATTCTTCTTTTGGAATGAGAGACCAAAGAGCACACATTCAGGTGATCTCTCCCACTATATTTTCTATATTCAACAAAGTCTGAAACTGGTTTGATTTCAGCTCATTCTATTTTGGTTATTGGTTGTCAGTAGCTAAAATGTGCCTTTAGAGACAAAAAACAATTCCCCCTAAGGGCACCCTGGCAATTTTACTACAAATATATCATTTTGAAACATTTGATTAACAGCCGTCTTGTGCCACTAAAGTATGTGGATTTTCTTAATTGCAAATGCAGGAGTTGTAAAGTTACGTTAAATCTGCAATGGAACAAGTTATTTATTTGTACCAGTGGTGTTGTTCTCAAGAGCTTAAGGACTTGCCAAAGTGAGCACAAAGCTTTACCTACAGAAAAATGGGACAATGTGAGTACACACAATGTCTCTGAGCCTGGTGTGTAACATTTTGTGAGACAACCATAGACAGTCCTTCACACCTGTGTAGGTTATGGTACTGTCTGGATTAGAATACACTGTCATCACACACACACACACACACACACACACACACACACACACACACACACACACACACACACACACACACACACACTTTAATGGACAAAACACACTCTCCCTCTATACAGAATGAGTGTCTGTAAAACTGCTTCCTATAGTTCTGCAGTACCACACATTAAGAGCATTATTATACTCATTGAATAAACCACTGGAGGGTGGATCGGGCTGGACATGTTGACCTTAACTGAAATGTGATGGAATTGGTTTCCACCAAAAGACAACAGGAGGGTGAACACATGGTGCTGGGCCATTCGTTGCGTCATCAGTGGCTCCTGAATTAGATTACACTGTAGTGTACCTGATCGGCTCGGGTTAAGCCGATTTTAAAGTGGTTTTACAATTGCGTTTTCATGCAAAATACTGTAGCCCGTGTGTTTAAAAGTACAGCGGGGGTTTGGACATTTACACTGTAGTTATTTTGAAGACTCTCTCTTCAAGAGCAATTTAAAAACAGTAATTGCAAGTAAACATTTTAGGTATCAATTTACAGTAACTATATGGAATTTGTAAGGTTTGCAAATATGGTATTAATCATTAATAAATGACTTTTCTTAGTAACCTAGTCATTCCCTTTTATAAAGTATTTAATATTGATTGATATGACCATGAATGAGATGTTTACTATAGATCCGTTATATACCATTTACTTATAGTTAGTCAAATGTTATACATTTACTTATAGCCATTTTTTTTGTGGTCTCATCTAAACGGTGAGCTACATATACTTATTAAATATTAACGTTGTGAGTGCAATTTCCAAAAAACTAACATTTGTAAGCATCACCAGTCTGCAAGAATATTTTTCAGACATTACAACAGAAACTGAAGCTTATTTAAAAACATTAAATGTTAATAAAGTAAAATCGCCCTCACTTTAGAAGACGCCACAGAAAAACAATTAACTAATGATTAGTAATTGGTTAATAAGGACTTATATTAAACATGCTATGAATAAAGAAATGACTATTGCTTTATAAATATGTTTTATAATTCTGTATAATTATTACAAAGGGCTGGCCAACTTTCATCAAAATCAAATTGACCAGATATTTATTTTCCAGGGATATCCACATTTTCGTGACTGGTCCCTCACTAGCACTGTCACCATAAAGTTCCTTGGTTAGCCATTAGTAAGAAACAGGAAACTCTGAAGTTTAATTAGAACTGATGTCTCAATAATGAGGCTACAGTCTAAACCCAAATAGCTTATAAAAATCTAGATCCAATCTTGATCAGCAGACCTTTTACCAGCTTGTTTGATCAGTGACGTATTGTAACCACGGCACTGACATGGTCACGCCCATGTGCAGGTGTCAACGTTACATGTTACAGCAACATCAGCACCAATACATAGGCAAATCTGACAAGTGTACTTGACAAGCATAGAAACTATCCATATTCAATCTCATTCAACACACCTCCATAACACAATGGTAGCCGCTACCTGCCAAACCTCAGGTTATTTGAGTCAGCTCGTTGTCTCCCCCTTCTGACCAGGAATGGAACTGCAACTGCACCACAGAAGAACTGTGGCTTCATTTTTGGTTTTGTGCCCCCATTTCAATGTGGACATCATATACACTATGGTTCAAAAGTTTGGGGTCACTTAGAAATGTCCTTGTCTACAAAAGAAAAGCACATTTTTTGTCCATTAAAATAACTTGAAATTAAATTGATCAGAAATACAAAGCAGACATTGTTAATGTTGGAAACGACTTTTGTAGCTGGAAATGGTAGATTTTTGCCAGAACGCGTAAGCGGAGCCGGCTAAGAAGAGTGAATGTCACTGACTGACTGACTGACTGACTGACTGACTGACTGACTGACTGACTGACTGACTGACTGACTGACTGACTGACTGACTGACTGACTGACTGACTGACTGACTGACTGACTGACTGACTGACTGACTGACTGACTGACTGACTGACTGACTCTTGTTAAATATCGTAGTGGTTAGAGAAGCGGCCCTGCGAACTATAGGTCCCAAGTTCGTATCTCCTCGCGGGCGAAGCAAAGTCCGCATTATGAATTATTCCGTATAGACGAAAACTTCGCTGGCTAAAACCTCCAGTGACTACATTATAGTACGCCTGAAATAAAACAGTTTATGGTTATAGTGCGACTGTTTCTGGTGGATTTTCGAAGTACGCATCCGTGCATGCGTTTTGGGTCAGGTTAGATAACACATTTGCTGGCTACATAGGCTACAGTAGTTACGTTACAGTGAGCCTTAACTAAAACTGTATACGGTTATATTGCGACTGTGTCTGGCATGGAAAAGTTCATCTTCAATCTCGCTAGCAATTGCTCAATTCTTATGATTTTTCCTAAGAAGTTAGTAGATACCAGTAAGCCTATTACTGGCTAATAAGCTGTTCAAACGGCTTATCGTTTCACTTGATGAAAAAGTTAGTTATCGTCACCTTTCTTGATAGTTATTGTATCAATGTCATTCACGAATGAAAGAAAAAAGTACGTTGTTATGCCATGAAAGAAAAAAATACGTTCTTATGCCATGAAATGAAATAGCTTTGGCAGACTCGCTAGCAATTGCTCAATTCCTATGACTATTCCAGTAAGTTAGTAGAGACTGGTAAAGCATATTACTGGCTAATAAGCTGTTCAAACAGCCAGTGGCAAAAGCTAACAGTTCATAAACGCTATTTTTGATGGAGGTAAACTTAGTAAGAAACGTTAGTCAGTTTAACTGTATCAATATCAGTCATGAATGGCCAATTAGCTGTTAAAACGGCCAGTGGCAAAAGTGGATTTGTTCAGGATAGAGGCTATTCTGACACTCAAAAACTGTGGATTTCCGTGGTGTAGTGGTTAGCAACACAGCCTTTCACGCGGGTGACCTGGGTTTGATTCTCAAGAGGGCAATACTTTCTGTTGCAGTCAGGCTGAACTAGGCTTGCCTGGTTTCTTGTTTTATGGAATATCTACATAGGTGTACAGAGGCTCATTATCAGGAACTCTGGGAGTGGCAAAGAAAAAGCCATAACTCAGACTGGCCAATAAAAAGAAGAGATTAAGATGGGCAAAAGAACACAGACACTGGACAGAGGAAGAACTCTGCCTAGAAGGCCAGCATCCTGAAGTCGCCTCTTCACTGTTGACATTGAGAATGGTGTTTTGCTGGTACTATTTCATGAAACCGCCAGTTGAGAACCTGTGAGGCGTCTGTTTCTCAAACTAGACACTCTAATGTATTTGTCCTCTTGCTCAGTTGGGCACCGGGGCCTCCCACTCCTCAATCTATTATGGTTAGAGCCAGTTTGCACTGTTCTGTGAAGGAAGTAGTACACATCTTGTACGAGAACTTTAGTTTCTTGTCAATTTTCTCACATGGAATGGCCTTCATTTCTCAGAACAAGAATAGATGGATGAGTTGCAGAAGAAAGTCCTTTGTTTCTGACCATTTTGAGTCTGTAAAAGAACCCACAAGCGCTGATGCCGAAGATACTAAAGAAGACCAGTTTTGTTGCTTCTTTAAATCAGCAAAAAAGTTTTCAGCGATGCTAACATAATTGCAAATGGGTTTTCTAATGATCATTTAGCCTTTTAAAATGATAAACTTGGATTAGCAAACACAACATGCCATTGGAACAGGCCTGATGGTTGCTGATAATGGCCCTTTGTGCGCCTATATAGATATTCCATTGAAAATCAGCTGTTTCCAGCTACAGTAGTCTTTTACAACAGTAACAATGTCTGCACTGTATTTCTGATGAATTTGATGTTATTTTAATGGACAAAAAAATTGCTTTTCTTTCGAAAACAAGGACATTTCTTAGTGACCCTAAAATTTTGAATGGCAGTGTACCCACAGTGCCCCATCTAAATATACAATGAACCAGAAAGTCCTGTAATGTATTCAATAGATTCAGGCCAGTGTAATGCGATGAGGCCGATCGGTCAAACAGGCTGCCAGCCAGGAGGCCCAGGGTAGCTTGGGTGTTTGTTCCAGGGAGGGTTGGGTTAGTTATTTTAAAATGTCTTGTCTTTCTCTCAAGTATTTTGTTTTGAGAAAAATATTTTGTTTTACTCTTTCACTGGCTGAAGATATTCTTCTCTTAATCAGACGGAAATACATTACTATACAATATATTTACCGCATAAGCACTGTTAATGTGTTAGCAGTATTTACAGCTAGATAAAAGATAAATATTGTATGACAATATAACAAAAGACACAACTTTATTACGGTAGTGAAATCAGGGAGTTGGCTTGTCAGGCATTCAAGTTGTTGGAATTTGTTCAGGACAGCATGTTTTCTTTAACAACTCCCTCAGGTCCACATCTCTCCAATGGCCTTACTGCCGCCTTCTGAATCAAATTATCCCTCCATAACTAGATTGAAAGAATGTAGCAAATTATTAAGGACCAAAAATATTTTAATACTGTCCTTTTTGGCCTGCAAATCAGTTTTGTCAAACAAATCATACATTGCAGAACAACTTCCGGCCTTGGTTAAGACGTTATGTAGTGTGGATTGGATGTCACCTGTGCTAGGTTAAGAACTACAGAATGCTGTTGTGATGTGATTTTCAATGCAATCTTACACAGATGTAATTCACTGGCTCACTTCTGTCATGTGATGCTATTCATAAAAGAAATGTGGCATGGGCTACAGGAAGAAAAACAGCTTCAGGTTGACTGGAAACTTGTGTATACAACTTGTCAGAACGACTAAATCTGACTACTATGTAAACACATTGTCGTGTTGTAATGGGAATTAGGCCAAATTCTGTAAAACTGTAGAAACCCTGAACAGTGTCTCCTCCTCACCAGCACAACTGACAGTGCTGGAATCCCACTGTGGATGCTTTAAATAGCCAAGGTTTTTTCCAGCAGGCTATCTCTGAGAAAATATTAATGCTTACCACAAGTGAAAGGCAAATAAATTATAAGGAAATAAAGTATTCACACAGAATCCCCCACTTGTTAATAACCAAGATTTTTCAGTGAGTCAGTTCAAAAACAGGTATTTCATCCTTTACTAGCTATTTACACTAAAGAAAACAACATGGGCTGACAAACTGAGCCAAGTCTGCTAGTTACTGCTGTACCATTTATCACTGGACATATTTTTCACCTAACACACATTTCTGAAGTTATTCATAAAGTATAGAAAACCGCCCATCTGCTGCCTCTAAATTAGCAAGGAAATACTACTGACCTTGACAATTATCATTACAAATCTAAATTGTCTTGACTGGTAAACATACAGCTGCATTCTTTTTTTAATCCTAAAATTGGATCCCGAACAGTTATCAGTCAGAATTCAGACTTCGGCACAGTACAGGTTAATAAACTGGTTGTAAATTTCACGCCAAAGCCTTAGATTAGAAATCAAATTTGGTTAGATGAGAGATGACAAGGACTGGACCCAGTTAAACGCACCAGAACTAACGCTGCCTGTTATGTCACTTCACAGGTTCATGACAAATCTACATTACAATCTCTGTTTACACAAGTTCATGACAGATCTATATTACAACCCCTGTTTACATAGTTTCATGACAGATCTACATAACAATCTGTTTACATAGCCTGTCCGCGATGATTTATAATTTGAAACAAACATTTTTAGAAGCACCATATTCTGCTAAAACTCCCCATCACGCTCTCAAAGAAAGGTCTGCTGGTCAATAAACTTTACAGAAAGTTATAGACAGGGGATGCAGTGAGTGTGCAGTCAGAAAAAGTCCCACAGTGCTTACCTAATTTTCCGGTTCATTTTTCCAATTTTTTCTTCTTTCTTTTTCAACACAGCCGTGGTGCATTCACAGCTGACAGCTGACACAGATCGATCTTTGCATCCTCTACAGTAACATACATCCGTGATACAAAACAAACGACTACACTAATTTCTGGGCTTGTCAGCACTACTTTATAAACCACTGGCTACAATGAGACAAATGTGGTACAGCATCACTTCAACACAGGTTACGACATCATTTTGCTGACTATTCTATAATTACATATTCTATTATTGTTATCCGAAAACTGAGTATCTCTATAGACTAGCACATTTAAGGATGGGCAGACGAGGCACACCGGTCGTAACAAACAGTTACTGAAGTTCTAACATTCTCTTAACATTCTAGAACATAAGCTTAGTGCAAAAACTAGCTTATTGCAAAACATTTTAGGTTAATTCTATACATCAGCCTCTAACAGCATCTAGTTTTCCTCAAAAGCTACTACAGCAAGTTAAAGGTACACAGTCTGGATGCTCCTTGTATTGCTCTCCTTCCTTTCACTTCTCCAATCCCTGGCTCTCTCTCTCTGCTTCTCTCTCAGATGTTGGGTAGGTGATGGTCTGTGTATTTGTGTTTGTTCTGTTTCTTGGTCTCTGGAGCCGGAGAGATGTTGTTGCTGTTGTTGCTGGGCAGCTGAGGAAGGTACTGGAGCTGGAAGGACAGACATATTTACATACAGACAGACAGGTGTTTTTTAAAAGGTATTCGGTCAGAGGACAGACAGAACATGTTTTTTAATCACAGTAGTTAACAAGTCTTTCATTGACAGAAATATATAAGATTTGAATTTGCGTTCCAAGGTAGCAAGCTGAAGTGTTTAGAACACAAGATACTTATACTCAATACTCAGATACTAGCTAGCCTAGGTCCGCAAAAAATTATCTGGAGCATAAACCCTTCACCTCAGGCTGTCTGTCTCCCATCCTGTCTGTCTCCCACAGAAGCTTGTCTGTCTCCGACCCTGTCTGCCTGTCTCTCACCCCAATCTGTCGTCGTCTGGAGTTTTTGTTGTCGTGGCGTCTCCCAGGGCGGTCCCCCTCACGACCCCAGCTAGCTCCGCCCTCTTCCAGGAAGTAGGGCAACTCCAACAGGCCCTCACAGGAGAGACGCAGCGATGGGTCCATCACCAAACAGGACTAGGCACAACACAGGGAAGACCACGCTGTCAGTCCTCCATGGAGGTGGAAATGAAGCGTGTACCTCAAAAATGTATCAACTACACCAGTTCATGAATGAACGGATCAGTCCGATCATCACAAGATGCTACGGTCCCACAAACCTTCATGACAGTCAGGGCGTTGGGCGACACGCCGAGGAAGCGCTTCTCCAAAGGCTCCTACAAGCCAACAGAGTGCAGGACAATCAAGGACATTGCCGGAAAACACTGACATGATGCTCGCCTGACACTGAACAAGGTAACCTTTTCTCCGTAGTGTCTGGCCAATAGAGTCCTACAACACGTCATCACGTTAAATATAGTTATAGTGTTAGTTCTAGTGAGGTGTAGCGTGGTTCAGTACTGTTATATCGGGCTCAGGGATGCTGACTCCGCTGAAGAACACGTTGGATCGGAACACCTGCTGGTGACGGGGGATCAGGTCACCTGATTGGGTGACAATAGAGGTCAGCAGAGAGAGCAGACAGCAAAACAGCCAACCCGTTTTCTACCAAGGGCCAAAGCCGAATAACTCTGGACAACACATTGTTGAGGTTTCTAAACTCCCCATATCTGTCTATGCCAACCAATATAGGTTAAACAGGACATGCAGTACACAGCACAATAATAATTAATAAAAAAAATGTTTCTTGTATGGTGTTTGTTGCAAGTATCTTAAACTGTATAAAAATCGACAAATAAAAAAAGACAGACAAAGTTGAACAGACTTTGAATATTGAGTGTCTGCAGCTCTCTCCCTTCGGTTCTGTTCAGGTGTTCATTACCAACACAACCTGCCAAATAAACTACCTAGAGTGCGTCTGATCAGGTAGAGCTGGTCGACGTCGGAGCGACCAGGCCACAGGGGGTTTCCGTGGAGCAGCTCGGCAAACACACATCCCAAAGCCCAGATGTCCACTGGTGGGCCGTACTGAGTGTCGCCCACCAGGAGCTCCGGGGCACGGTACCACCGGGTTGCCACATAGTCTGTGTAGTCATCACTGGGACCGGCTACACACACACACACACACACACACGCACGCACGCACACACAAAAAAAAATAGCATGTGCACTTAACACAGAGGAGGGTGGAAACACCTGCTGAATGACTGACAACATATCACTATTACATGTTAACGTGTAGTAAATGGCTGACAACATATCCCTATTACATGTTAATGTGTAGTAAATGGCTGACAACATATCACTATTACATGTTAACGTGTTGTATATGGCTGACAACATATCACTATTACATGTTAATGTGTAATAAATGGCTGACAACATATCACTATTACATGTTAACGTGTAGTAAATGGCTGACAACATATCCCTATTACATGTTAATCTATAGCTGACTCACAAAATATCACTATTACATGTTAACGTGTAGTAAATGACTGACAACATATCGCTATTATATGTTAATATATAACTGACTGACAACATATCACTATTATATCTTAATGTTTGGTAACTGACTAACAACATCACTAATAATGTACAGTAACTGTCTGACAACATCACTAATACATGTTAATGTATAGTAACTGACTGACAACATATCACTAATACATGTTAATGTACAGTAACTGACTGACAACATATCACTAATACATGTTAATGTACAGTAACTGACTGACAACATATCACTAATACATGTTAATGTATAGTAACTGACTGACAACATCACTAATACATGTTAATGTATAGTAACTGACTGACAACCTCACTAATACATGTTAATGTATAGTAACTGACTGACAACATATCACTAATACATGTTAATGTATAGTAACTGACTGACAACATATCACTAATACATGTTAATGTATAGTAACTGACTGACAACATTAATACATTAGTGTATAGTAACTGACTGATGACATCACTAATGCATGTTAATGTATAGTAACTGACTGACAACATCACTAATACATGTTAATATATAGTAATTGACTGACAACATCACTAATGCATGTTAATGTATAGTAACTGACTGAAAACATCACTAATACATGTTAATGTATAGTAACTGACTGACAACATCACTAATGCATGTTAATGTATAGTAACTGACTGACAACATATCACCAATGCAAGTTAATGTATAGTAACTGACTGACGACATCACTAATACATGTTAATTTATAGTAACTGACTGACAACATCACTAATGCATGTTAATGTATACTAATTGACTGAAAACATCACTAATACATGTTAATGTATAGTAACTGACTGACAACATCACTAATGCATGTTAATGTATAGTAACTGACTGACAACATATCACCAATGCAAGTTAATGTATAGTAACTGACTGACGACATCACTAATACATGTTAATGTATAGTAACTGACTGACAACATATCACCAATGCAAGTTAATGTATAGTAACTGACTGACGACATCACTAATACATGTTAATTTATAGTAACTGACTGACAACATCACTAATGCATGTTAATGTATACTAATTGACTGACAACATCACTAATATATGTTAATGTATAGTAACTGACTGACAACATCACTAATACATGTTAATGTATAGTAACTGACTGACAACATATCACTAATGCATGTTAATGTATAGTAACTGACTGACAACATATCACTAATACATGTTAATGTACAGTAACTGACTGACAACATATCACTAATACATGTTAATGTATAGTAACTGACTGACAACATCACTAATACATGTTAATGTATAGT
>JACXGI010018505.1:0-13232 GCA_016801175.1 Esox masquinongy | reverse complement strand
GAGGACAGTAGTAGTAGCAGCATGGTGGATTAGTCTGGGAGGACAGTAGTAGTAGCAGCATGGTGGATTAGTCTGGGAGGACAGTAGTAGTAGCAGCATGGTGGATTAGTCTGGGAGGACAGTAGTAGTAGCAGCATGGTGGATTAGTCTGGGAGGACAGTAGTAGTAGCAGCATGGTGGATTAGTCTGGGAGGACAGTGGATCCACCAACTTTGTTTATTTAGGCTATACTTGATATGACCTTTAAATTTTTGTTTAAAATTGGAAAACATTTGAAAAACAAAGCATTGAATTTGTTATTGGGTCTTTCTTTTTCTCATGTAACCACAGTCCTTAATATTTTATTTTCTATTCAGTTAGGTCACGGGGCTTCAAAGCTCGTAGTCTGAAGCAGTTTCTTCTTCAGAAACACTGGAACAATGTCATTCGGTCGGTTCATGGCCACTGTGATTGCCGCCCAAGTGGAACTTTATTCCCAATATACTTTTGACTGTAGCCTGTAGGGCTCTTGTCCAAAGTTGTTTACTTTATAAGTGATAGGGTGTTATTTAGGATTCAAGTACTCTGTGAGTCAAACTGGAAGTGATTTGTTCTGCTGTCAGGGCCATAGTTAATATCCTTGTGGGCCATACTTGGGAGCAGTCAACTCTAAAGGTAAACGGATGCCATTCGGGACGCAGACCTACTAACATTTGTGGAGATTGTATTGTCAGATAGATGGATGTGTGTGTGTTCGTTTGTGTGTTTGTTCTCAGGCTACCACTCTAATCTGCCACATCTAGATTGGATCATCAACTTCCATCAATTGAATCCCCACCTCCACCCCTTCATCCCTCCTCCTTCATTACCGCCGCAACCAGAAAGCCATTGTTTCCTGTCTGCTCCAGGAGCGGGGAAAGCTTTCCGCAGGGTCACCCCTCTCAACCCAGAAAAGAAGTAGTATCTGCAGGCCAGCAATAGAGAAAATATATGATTCTGCAGCGGTCGAAATATAGAATTATTCAGCAGTTGTTTCCCAACAACAGGTGTTTTTTTGGGGTGGGTCACTGTGAAGTAATGCGTTGTTAAGTATTCCTAAGTATTCTCATTTATAAAAGGTGTGAAATGAATTAAAACATATATTTTATTAATAATAATAATGATGACACATGTATGTATGTATATATATATATATATATATATATGTATATGTAGTTATGGATTGTTCTGAAAATATTGGGGCCAAATAAAATGACTCATGGGCACAGTTCAGGGTGTGGGCCACCAGTCGGAGACAAAAGCTGGTGCTCTGGTGTCTCCAGCTGAAACAGTGGACTGAATCAGCGGACTCCCTGGAATGTGTATGCGCTACCTGGCTACACCATCCCCACCTCCCTCCGCCACTACCTTCCATCTGCGTTGCCAAGGTTTCCAGAACGTTCACCCCTCCGTGCAGATTCAACACCTTCCACACATTGACATTCACCACAGCTCCTGTCCTTAGGACGTGTCCCTTCCCAAACGGGCAGAAAGAACATCTCTCCTCTCTCTCCTCCGACAGACACAGGAAGCACATGAAGAATTGCAATGGGGCTGAGGTGGCGGCTTGGCTTTGGCAGGCCAGGTGAAGATCCAAAGTGCTGACAAGCCAGTGTGTGGTCTTCTTATGGGAGATGACCGGGTAATGTCCGGTGATTTATGGAGTGAAGTGGGTTGGGACCATGGTCTAGGATCAGGGGTTGGCAAGTTGTTTACTTAATTTACTTAAAGATACATTTCCTTCTTTGTACTGAATTCAGCCCAACTATTCTGTTAGTCGGCGCAGACAGAAACATGACTGTTTTAACGGAAATCAAAAAGGTATGAGTGCATTGAGAAATTTTCCCCACAGAAAGTGGCGCAGCCAATATTCAAGCAATATCGACATTACATTAACGGACTGGAATATAGCGCCTGGCCAGATGTTGTGAATTACATGCTATGTATTCATGTCACAGCCACCAGTGAGCTCCATTAGACCAAAATGTTACTTTAACCAGTAGATGCTAGCAATGGATACCAGTCTGTCCTAATAAGATGATATTAATAATATCACCCAGGTATGTTGTCTAACTCAAAGTTCCTCTATGTACGAGTGTCTGCTAAATGAAAAACCGGTCATGGTATTTCATTTAAAAAGGAAGAACAAGCATTAACAAAGGAACCTTGAGTCTGTTTTGGGGGTCAACAGCAGATTTTGAGGGACCTCATCTCATCTGACGTGATAGGACAGCTGTTTTCTCTGGGTCTGAGTGGCACTTAGCCGAGCTTTAGGTGCTTCACCAGGAGGCCTCCCATAGTGGGTATAAAGCAGGTTCTACAGTATATCTATGGGGACTCCAACATGTCAATGTGGAGCCACTAGTAGCTTCAAGACACTTTATAAGCGGCCCTCCAAACAGCTGTGGAAGTAATTTTCACATATTTTTCTGTAAACTGCCGTGAACAAATCTCACAGGTATCAGACAGGCCAAGCTCCCAGCTACTACCTGATCAATGCAACATTGACATTATGCCACACTTGTACGAGATATGATTTGCTTAAAAAATCTAAACATAACACAAAATGTGGTAAATATTATATAGCACTATCTGTCTGTGTAGTGCAGACATCTGTCTGTTGGTTGGTGGGTGGCCAGTTTAAAGGCCCACTCCTGGTGGTCTGATGGTAATCATCTATGACATCCTCAGCCTGTGTATCTGGTGCCGTGCAATGATTGACTGAATGTTTGTTTAGAATGTACACTTTGTGCGGGACCGAACATCTTCCCTGAAAAAATGCATGACGCGTCAACGACGCAGGACCTGTTGTTTATCACGACCAGTCACTGCTAAGGGAATGAACACGCTAGTTCTGCACACTTCTCTCTCGCTGGAGGCACAACTAGGTAACTTGATACTGTACATTATGAAAGGGAAGTAACACTCAAAAATTCAAGTTGTGTGGTTTTCCTTAGAAATTGATATGTGCCTTTTTGAAAGCCTAAAGGAAACTGTTGCAAAAGGTTGGAGAGCCCTGTAAAAACGGAACAACTGGTTTCTTTCACTGGTAGAGGAGGAGGGTGGTTCTGTTGAAGCCTCCAGACTTTTCCTGGTTAGGTCTGCTTCAGCTTTCCACGGTGGCCAAACAGTGGTGTTGAAACCTACAGGGAAAAGATCACTGAGGCTGTTACGCTTTTCAGCATTTTCTAAAGAAATTAATGTGAGGCAATTTTCATAACTAACTACTATGGATGTGCTGCTCACATTTCTTCTTTCTTCCTCTTTCTGTTCCTAGCTCCATCCAGTAGGAAACCTGGAGATGCACTCATCATCTCTGACATCAAGAAGGGCAGCGTGGCTCACAGGTAAACAGATAAATCATCCACCATGCTCACAGGTAAACAGATTAATAATCAACCATGCTCACAGGTAAACAGATAAATCATCCACCATGCTCACAGTTAAACAGATAAATAATCAACCATGCTCACAGGTAAACAGATAAATCATCCACCATGCTCACAGGTACACAGACCAATAATCAACCATGCTCACAGGTAAACAGATAAATCATCCACCATGCTCACAGTTAAACAGATAAATAATCAACCATGCTCACAGGTAAACAGATAAATCATCCACCATGCTCACAGGTATACAGATAATTCATCCATAATGCTCACAGGTAAACAGATAAATCATCCACCATGCTCACAGGTAAACAGATAAATCATCCACCATGCTCACAGGTAAACAGGTAACAGATTAGCTCCTGAATAAATATGTTACCTATACATATATTGCTACACAGCTAAGCTGACATATGAATTGTTTAGACTGTTGATTTAGCAACAACTGACGTAGTCAGCTAGTATGTATTATGATAACTATTTTGCTAGATATTAGTGGCCATATCATTGCTATGCATATGGGTCTATTACATAACACCGTTACATAAAGAAGATGAGCATATTCATGTTACACTTTTATTACAACAGATAGTCAAGCTCACTACCCGCACCTCAACAACCTAGTGTTTCTGACAATCTTGAGATAACAGTGTAGCGTCATTCAATCCACGAGGCAGTATTTCCTCCGTCTTTGATAGAGATTTGGTTAGCAGGCCGAGGCTCTTTGACATCCCGTTGTCAGATGTCAGGCTCCCCCCAAACCAGCTCGTTGGAGGCCTGGCGGGCATGTGTTGTTCTTTGTCTTCTGGACTGAAAGAAGATAAAACAAATCTGTTAATTGAATGAAGGGAAATTCAATATTCTCCTCGCATTAATAGTTTCCATTGGAATTTTGCCTTGTGAGAAATGGCTTTCGTTGCATGGTGTTTTGAATTTAATTCAAAGTAATATAATATAATAGCACACCCAAAGGCTGAGGGAGTCATGCATCATTCTGAGCTCTGCTGGCGGATCTGTATTGGTTATAATTCAACACTTTCAGCAATAAGGACCCGGCCCCCTGCACCTGAGGATAGAAAGAAAACACAATCAGACTCTCACAGATATCTGCATGGAGATGGGACTCTGGAACAAATGAGAAACTGGTTCAAAATTGATTTCTTTCTACGTTACAACAGAGACCACCTCTTCACATTAACACATGTGAGTTGCAGAGTGTGGCTTTGATGTTGTTGTTTCTCAAGATGGGTGTCGGACTTAATGTCACACTTCCTTTGCAGACATGTAAAAAGAATGCAACTAATTAGAATGAAAACTATATATACATGGGGACGTTTACTGTTAATGCTGCATAAATTGAAAGGGATGTGTATCGTTGGGATTTGTGAACATATTTACACAACAGACTCTGCACATCCCCGTGATGTGATGTGCTTATCAAAGTAGGCTAGCTAGCTTGCTATGCTGGCTACATAGCTAGCACAGACAGCAAGGTTTTGGTATATCAGAAGTACCTACATTTCCAAAGGAACACTGGGTTTGCCTGCTGAGGTGTATCTTGTATACATTTGATTTATCCAGCATATGCATCAAATTCCATGCTTAAACGTCTTGACCGAAATGGTAGCAAGAGGTGAGTTTTGAGCTTCGGTTGCACACATAACCAGCTGATGTAGAACAAAGTTAGGCTATTTTCTCTACAGAATGGAAAACGAGCACACAGCACTTAATTGAATGACATTAATAAGAAGTGTTCCGAAAACATATTTTCTTCTGATTGCAAATAATTTAAATTACTGCAGAAATACTGTAGAATCGGGAAAGTGACCCATATTTGTTACAATACTCCTCTTTGTCGAACTGCTCTCCACACCGTTTGATCAGTATGAACATTATATTATAACACAACAAAATGTGGAGAAAGTGAAAAGAATAATTTGTATTACAGCAGGATAAAGATCAAGCTGCCCATTCCATTCATATGTAGCTTCAGACCAGTGAACTTCAAAAACATTTAAGACCCAGCAGTTATTTCAAAGAGATGTTTAAATTTGATGATATGTGTGCCGATGCCCTATAAGAAGAGACTCGGCTCTTAATTGAAGTTGTGCGGTAATGTTCTCTTTCTCTGCAATACAGTATTGTGTTTTTTCATCAAGGCTTCTTTCAGCTTTACTAATGGTGTATTAACTAGTGGGGTCTTTACTACTGGTGTATTCACTAGTGGTGTATTCACTAGTGATGTATTTACTAGTGGTGTATTCACTAGTGATGTATTCACTAATGGTGTATTCACTAGTGGTGTATTTACTACTGGTGTATTCACTTGTGGTGTATTTACTACTGGTGTATTCACTAGTGGTGTATTCACTAGTGGTGTATTCACTACTGGTGTATTCACTAGTGGTGTATTCACTAGTGGTGTATTCACTAGTGATGTATTTACTACTGGTGTATTCACTAGTGATGTATTCACTAATGGTGTATTCACTAGTGGTGTATTTACTACTGGTGTATTCACTTGTGGTGTATTTACTACTGGTGTATTCACTTGTGGTGTATTTACTACTGGTGTATTCACTAGTGGTGTATTCACTAGTGGTGTATTCACTACTGGTGTATTCACTAGTGGTGTATTCACTAGTGATGTATTTACTACTGGTGTATTCACTAGTGGTGTATTTACTACTGGTGTATTCACTAGTGGTGTATTCACTAGTGGTGTATTTTTGCATAATAGTTTATCAACCGTATATAGAACACTGTAAAGAACGTATCAGTGTTTACCAACTTTTACTTTTCACCACGACACCACTGATTTCTGTAGGAAGCGGGTGGGACACATTCTTCAATGGCCAAGTTCCATGTTCAGTGGTACAATACTCTGGGACTAATAACCCACATACTTCTACTGTCCCCTAATGCATTACACATGTAGCCTGTACACACACCACACAAACACACACCCACCACACACACACACAAACACACAGCTACACACTCATGCACACCAGACACCGAAGTCAACTTGCTGAGTGAGCTGCTACCTAACCAACGGACGGTGTCATTCTGTTGCACGAGGCAGCAAACCGAAGGTTATTTGATGAAATCCCGAAAGGGGAAACAAAGCGTGAGACGTCTGTTCACTGCTTCACGCAGAGAGAGAGGGAATATTCTCTGCACAGCAGTTCGAAATAAGACGGGAGTGGGGCCTAGATGGGGTACCACACAGTCTACTGTAGCTGGCACACACACACACACACACACACACAGAGTCTACCGTAGCTGGCACACACACACACACACACACACACACAGTCTACTGTAGCTGGCACACACACACACACACACACAGACAGACACACACAGTCTACTTTAGCTGGCACACACACAGACACACACACACCCACACACACACACATGCACACAGTCTGAACATCCCCCAGTGTTTCTTCTGGAGTACAGTAGCTTGGATTGATCCTGTTTCTGTTTACAACCAGGCCCGCTCCCTAGGCGACTGAGTATTCTTTCACCACCGGGTTGTAACTAATTAGCCCACATTCTCTCCCTGACCTCTTTATGCCGGGACCTTACGCAACCAACAAATGTTTTAGCCTGGACTGTGGCCTAAGTCGCTCCCCGTTCCCTACGCGCTTTACCGCTTTTCACCAGAGCCACAAAGGTGAACTTTGAAGGGAACAGGGTGCAGTTTAGCCCGCAGTCTGGATGATTGTGCCGAACTGAAGATGAGAGGAATTGGGTTATATACAGTGATCACTGAACCCGGTCCTTGTTACGCATAGGTCCTAGTCAGTGTTTGCACAGGCAGTCCGGTTCCGTCCTGTCACCCATTTCTCTGAAGAAGATCTGATCCGATTGGTGAAAAGACCAATCGATAGTAACTAAGCTGACCCGGGCTGGCTTCGTGAAAGCAGCCTTAGTTAACCCTGCCAAAGAGTCAGAGGAAGGCAGTGGCGTGTCATTATGCCTCCACCTTGCGGCTGTAGTAGAGTGTTTACGGTAGCGACTGTGTTATCACGCTGTGGTACCGTGGAGTTTAATGGAATGACGAGCTAGCCTCCGGTGCAGGTTTCATCCCCCGTCGCCTGGCTGTCAGGTTGTGGGCGTTTTGGAATGGCAGAGAAAGAGGAGATTATTGGTAACGTGCTGCGGTGCCATTATAATAATAGGTTTCTTAGGATTCCAACATAATATTAATTTCATTTGAGAATGAGGTCAACTGAGCAGAATTCCGTATTGTTAGGCTGGTAGGGCAGAAGGGACCCAGGCTGCCTTAGCAATGATCCGCATTCACCTCACTGCATTCAGCTACATTTGGCCTATTTCAGCAGCTCGCTTCTGTCAAGGCTCGTTTTAATAGATCTCTGTATGTCTCTGACACAGTTGAAATGCCAATTTGAAGTCAGAATTGCTATTCGTGAGACTTTGAGTGTGTTTGTATGTCTGTCAAGGCAACCCGTGTGAATAATCTCGGAAGGTCTCCACGCAACGGAATATAAATGCATGTTAATGGCGTGGGACAGGCATGTTGCGTGCACTGGGATGGTAACTTCAGCCATGTCCTTACTGTCCCTCGCCCCCATCTCGTTGCCCTTCCCAGGACCGGCACCTTGGAGCTGGGTGACAAGCTACTGGCCATCGACAACATCCGCCTGGACAACTGCTCCATGGAGGACGCCGTGCAGATACTGCAGCAGTGTGAGGATCTGGTCAAACTTAAGATACGCAAGGACGAGGACAACTCAGGTAGTGCGTACACACTGGACACACAGACCAACACACACACACACACACACAGAGACACAGACCAACACAGACACACACACACACAGAGACGCAGACAAACACACACACACACATACACACAGACAGACACAGACCAACACACACACACACACACAGAGACACAGACCAACACAGACACACACACACAGAGACACAGACCAACACAGACACGCACACAGAGACGCAGACAAACACAGACACACACACACACAGATACAGGCACTCTCACATACACAGAGACTCAGACACATAGAGAGACACAGACAGTCCCACACACACAGAGACACAGACACTCTCACACACACAGAGACAAAGACACTCTCACACACACAGAGACAAAGACACTCTCACACACACAGAGACACAGACACTCACTCACACAGAGACAAAGACACTCTCTCACACACAGAGAGACACAGTCACTCACTCACACAGAGACAAAGACACTCTCTCACACACAGAGAGACACAGGCACTCTCACACACACAGAGACATAGACAGACACGTTCATACTCGCCATTACACATACACTCCCCTCATAAAAACACAAACACACACACTCATAAACATACTCACACATTCTTAGTGGTGTGTGTGTCCCTGGTAGACACCAGTGGACACACACACAGATGGGTCTGCAGGCCAGATCAGAGCCCACATCTTTCATGGCCCTGGCCAAATAAATCAGATTTATCATTTGAATGAGCACAGGTGTTGACACTAGATAGTCATCTAATAAATCATCCAATCATCTGAGGCCCTGTGGAAATATAAACCTTAGTGACCTTCGGGTGAAGTGTCTTTCTGAATATAAAATGTGTACTTTCAACCAAAAGCCCAGTAGCAGCTACTTCATCAGTCTCTGGAGAGAGAACACTCGTTAGATTTCATTCAACTCAGGAAGGAATTTCATAACCCAATCCCAAAAATGTGTGTTTTAGCAGTCACTCAGATTTATTTCGACTTCCCTACTTGGTTGAATAATGTAATTATCCCTACACACGTTCCTTTAATTTCCAGGAAATCTGCTCAATTAATAATTTATGGAAAGTAGTGACACACATTCCCGAAAATGTCCAGCTTCAATTTTGAGCCGTATTTAATTATTAATTCCACTGAGATATACTGACTCAATGATGGAGTTAATGAACTGGAATAACAACTTGGATATTATCTGAGTTTCGGATTTTATCTGACTGTGTTTGAGTTTATGTAACTGATAATATCATTAGCAACTGTGGAATTACAACTAGAATAAATATAGATTTAAAACTGAGTTTACCCCCAGTCCACTGAAATACAGAAAAAGCCCATGATTAATTGCCACCGAGCTGTTACCCTGTATGCAAATAGGTCTAAAATGAGTTCAATTGGACCAATTAAACTGCCTGTTTGTACAATCTGAACATTAACAGCCCACCCACCAGTTCTGGCCCATGAGGGACGACGACCAATCAGCTCTCAGCTGGGTGCAGAATCAAACTGACATCAGACATCAGTATTTATGAATTCATGTATTCATGTTTGCACGTTCAACTGGGTCAAGGGCAGTGCACTAAACAGGGAACACTCAGCCATTTAGGACACAGACCAAGTGTTGAGTCTCTGTTTTGTTACTTTAATTATTGTTTGAACATAGGGCTAAATATTTCCTACTGCAGTTGTTTTGGAGCAGAGATAATCAGTTCTATAGATCTTGCTACACTGTCATGACTAATGCAGGGTTTAAACAACAATTCAGACACACACACACACACACAGACTGATACTTTAGCTGTGTGTCTTCTCTTCTATCACTGAGAGAACAAATACATGACTCTCTGCCTGTTAGGTGAATGAGTTAGTAAGTCGTGCTATGAATGAGCTGGCCCATTGTTCTAGCTATTCAGTGCAGTCTGGTCATATAATTCCCTCCCTCCTTTATATACGTGTACATGTATATAAACATACATGTACACAACACACACACACACACACACCCTAAAAATCCTTGTGGTACCCTTCTGATGTTCCTAAATAAGACAAGCATGCATTTTATTTTCCAGTACCCCCGTTGTCCCTTCTCTTTACCTTTCCTCCACTCCTCTTCCCCCTTTCACTGATTAATTGGAAGCCACAGCGGCCATTTTGCCTTCTTGTTCTTCCGTCTTGGTTTGACTTTAGGAATGTGATGGAGTGAAGAGGATCATGTCATTGACAGGGTAAAGAGACAAAGCACATATTCACAAAGCATGTCATAGCGCTGATCGAGGATTAGTTTAGCCTTTTAGATTATAATCAATTAGAGAGCTAGACCTGATCCTAGATCCAACATGCTTTGTGGATACCGAAACAAAAGGGTTTAATAGGAATGGAAATAAAAAATGTTCTGCTCCGACGTTTTAACAATACAAACCAAGTAGGCCTTCAGCGTAACGAAACAAACTACCCATTATTTAGATCTTAATGTAAAAACATTTGAAAGAGTTAAACCAAGTAGGGGGTGCAGATTTGTTCTAGTTCATTCCATAGATTTGTCCTACTTTATTGAGTAGAAGCATACTTCTTCATTCAGACACCCGCTTGGTTCATCTTCAAAGACCACAGCTCTCATCAGCCACTCATCTAATCTGTATGTGTGAGGAGTCGTTAGCTCCCAAATGTAGCGTAGGCCCTTTGAGTTCCAAGCAAACAGGGTTTCTCTTTTAACGCTCCTCGTCTGACGGAGTTGAACTCACTGGTGGGCAGTTAACCTTTGCACTTCATCTAAAGTGCTATGTCTGAAACAAATGCCCTCTCTTACCGTCTGTCTGTATGATTCTTTCTCCCTCTTTTTCTCCCCCCTCTCTTTTCCATTCTTGTTTTACACAAGCTAGCATACACTTTATTCTCCTGTAGTACTGAAGATTATGTTTTTGGTTCTTGTCAAAGAAACGTGTCTCACTCATTCTATTGTGAAGCTGTAAAGTACGGCAGATAGTGCATGTCGTTTAACTCTGCCGTCAGCCCTGTGTCCTCACAGTTATCACAATCAGTCAATCACATTTATTTTATGAAGCCCTTTTTACATCAGCGGTTGTCACAAAGTGCTTTTACAAAACACCCAGTCTGTCATCACAGTCAACAGTTATTACAGTCGTAACAGTTGTCACAGTCATCTCAGTCAACATAGTTGTCACAGTCGTCACAGTCGTCACAGTCATCACAGTCAACATAGTTATCACAGTCGTCACAGTCATCACAGTCAACATAGTTATCACAATCGTCACAGTCACGGGGATGGCCCCGTGTCGGTGTTGTAAGGGACGGAGGTATACACCATGTGCTGTTTGCCTGTGTTGTAGACGAGCAGGAGTTGTCTGGGTCCATAATCTACACGGTGGAGCTGAAGAGATACGGGGGCCCTCTGGGGATCACCATCTCAGGCACTGAGGAGCCATTCGACCCCATCATCATCTCCAGCCTCACCAAGGGAGGACTTGCCGAGAGGTAAGGAAATCGGGGGGAGGGGCATGGCGGGGGACAGTGCTGAGTGGGGGAGGACACGGTATCGGTGACAGGAACCTCTACCCTGTCCTACTCACACGTTTCCTGAGTTTCCACTTCGACCATCTTGGTTTTCTGAAGTGTCTCCTCTGCAGAATGACAGATAGCATCATCTGAACCCCCCCCCCCGCTCATCTAGTTACCAGTCAGGCTGTTGAATACAGTTAGCTGTGCCGTGTGGCTAAGTGGAGAGGGCTGGTCACAGATGGCTGTCCTTCGTTCCTGTCACTCTCGCCTTCACAGCCCCACACCGTCCTCGCCGGTTTTGTCCTCCTCATGCTGGACTGATTAAAAGCAGCACCAAGGTTGGCCTCTCAAAGGCCCCGCGACCTCTTCAGTCACTCTGCGTGACGCCCGGCAGTGGAGCAGAGCTCCCGGCATCCTGACTAACAGAGTGACAGGCTGGGAGGTCACAAGCCAGATGGACCGAGGGCAGAAATGGCTCAGAAAATATGTTAGGTTTATAAAAGGCGCAGATCTGACATGACTTTTCTTCTGACTGTACTTTCACACCCTCTCTGAACACAGACCTCTGGCCCTGACATTTTCTGAGGCATCTTCTCTTGGGTTATGTTCAGTATGAGACACTGTAGCAAAATGTGTTTGCAAATTCTTCCTAAGTTCAGCTGGTACCTTCGCTGTATAAAACAGAAATATGCATACTGACTACGTTCCTGGTTTTTGTCCGTGTACAGGACAGGAGCCATCCACATCGGGGACAGGATCCTAGCCATAAACAGTAACAGTCTGAAGGGGAAACCCCTTAGTGAAGCTATCCACCTGCTACAGATGGCTGGAGAGTCAGTCACCCTTAAGATCAAGAAACAGGGAGAATGTAAGTACATCACACACTGACTTTACATGAACACAGCAAACACAGGACACTGTCCAACGAGAAACACAGGACACTGTCCAACTAGAAACACAGGACACTGTCCAACTACAAACACAGGACACTGTCCAACTAGAAACACAGGACACTGTCCAACTACAAACACGGGACAGTCCAACTACAAACACAGGACACTGTCCAACTACAAACCCAGGACAGTCCAACTACAAACCCAGGACACTGTCCAACTACAAACACAGGACAATCCAACTACAAACACATGACACTGTCCAACTACAAACACATGACACTGTCCAACTACAAACACAGGACAGTCCAACTACAAACACGGGACACTGTCCAACTACAAACACAGGACAGTCCAACTACAAACACGGGACATTGTCCAACTACAAACACAGGACAGTTCAACTACAAACCCAGGACACTGTCCAACTACAAACCCAGGACAGTGTCCAACTATAAACCCAGGACAACTGTCCAACTACAAACACAGGACAGTCCAACTGCAAACACGGGACACTGTCCAACTACAAACACAGGACAATCCAACTACAAACACAGGACACTGTCCAACTACAAACACAGGACAGTCCAACTACAAACACAGGACACTGTCCAACTACAAACACAGGACA
>JACXGI010018504.1:0-13190 GCA_016801175.1 Esox masquinongy | reverse complement strand
ATTCAAGTGTCCCCATTGACACCTGGTCAGGGAGGTTCAGGACATTCTCAGGACAACTGAGATTTTGGGGACTATAACTATTTAAGGAGGAGTCAGATATTTGGTTTCTAATGGTGATGATCTTTTCATCAAAGTAGTTCATGTATTCATTACAGCTAAAGTGAAGACCCACTTCACTTGTTGAGCGTTGCTTTTTTGTCAACTTTGTTGCTTTTTTGTTAATCCATTACATTACCATCACGCCATCCTCGTGCTGTAGTGTATTCTTTTCCATTCATTTTGTACTTTACCCTTACTTACCATGTATGCTCCAAGTCCATCAAACCAGTTGTTACATGGAACTAACTCAAAACTTATGTTGTAAGTACTAAGAGGGCTGTAATCTGAAGCCCACATAGTTACGGTGTAGTTACAAGGAAAGAGGACTGTAATTTGAAGCCCACATAGTTACAGTGTAGTTACAAGGAAAGAGGGCTGTAATTTGAAGCCCACATAGTTACAGTGTAGTTACAAGGAAAGAGGGCTGTAATTAGAAGCGATGTCTGTTCCCACATAGTTACAGTGTAGTTACAAGGAAAGAGGCCTGCATTTTGAAACTGTCTGTTCCCACATATTTACAGTGTAGTTACAAGTTAAGAGGGCTGTAATTTAAAGCAATGTTTGTTCCTACATTCCCACAATTCTTCTTGCATTCTTACCACATACCTATATTTTTGTTACTTCACTATCAGGGTAATACTGTGTAAGTAACGGGCTGTAATTTGAAGCGTTACCGATATCACAATTTAAAACAAATCGAAACATTTGTGGAAAGGAGAAGGGATTGTTGCATATGGTGGTCCATTTAAAAATGTTAAACTTACACATAATAGTTTAACTGATTATTATTTTTGTAATGTAAGTAATATAGCTTCCAGTTCAATATGAACACAACAAGGTCTTTCTGTGGCCAATAAGTATTTTTGGAGTCAAATACATGGTTTATATTTTATTAATTTCTCTATTATATCTCCAACCGCCTCCAAGTATTGTACATGGCCCTAACTACCTCAGGAAACATGTCCCTATGCAAAACTTGTTTGAGTAGACAAAGGCCTATTCTGTTGTTGTTGCACCTTCTGTGTTGCTCTTCAATCAGTGTGATAATTGTGTGGTAATCATTCTGATTGGTGGTAAAACAGTGATTTCAGACAGTCATTTAATCACCAGCAGCTGGCTGGCTTTGTCGCAAACAGAAACACATCCCTCTATTCAGATATGTTGGAAAAGTCAGCACAAGATTTGTATAGACATGTAGTACGTCTGATTTCAATAAATGTTCAGACTGTTTATCCTTCTAATGTGCCATGTGATGAGCTGGATGGGGGAAAAAATAGAGGGGGGCGGGGGTTATAGGCACAGAGAGGGACAGAAAGCAAAATTCAGAGAGAGCGCCCTGCCGAGAATGAATATTCATATACATTTCACACCAATTTTTAACAGTTTTGGCAACAGAATGAATTATATTTTCTGGTCCTCTGCGCATTTTTGAGCGGGCTGACAGCCGAGCACCTGCAGATAATGACAGTTTTGGTTTCATCACAAAATCAAGGGAGAGGTTGAAGAAAAAAAATACACAGAAAACACTTTCACAACGTTTAATAATTATAACCTGTTTTGAAGATGACTGTTCCCGTTTTTTTCTCGCTATGCTGTCAAACTGAGATGTCAGACATTCTAAAACACCTTTAACACTTCAATGAAGGGATCCAGGAAAATAGATAATTTTGTTTCCAGGCTACAGAAAGGAAAACAGGCTTCCTAAGTGCTGTTCAAACCAAGGTTGGAGCTTTACAAATGAGGAATTGTGTGGTTGTCAAACAGATTCTGAACAGACACATCTTTACAAGTAATAAATGTCAAACAAGTCAAAGTGTCTTTGGTAAATACATACATTACCGTTCAAAAGTTTGGTTCACTTAAAAGTTCTTGTTTTCCATTAGAATATACATGAAATGAGTTTGAATAGGAAATATAGCAAAATGAATAGGAAATATAGTCAATGACATGGTTAGAAATGTTTTTTAATTTAAATAATAATGGTGTCACTCAAACTTTGCTTTCATCAAAGCATCCTCCATTTGCAGCAATTACAGTCTTGCAGGCCTTTGGCATTGCAGTTGTCCATTTATTGAGGTAATCTGAACAGTTTTCACGCCATGCTTCCTGAAACACCTTCCACAAGTTGGATTGGCTTGATGGGCACTTCTTGTGTCCCATACGGTCAAGCTGCTCCCACAACAGCTCAATAGGGTTGAGATACAGTAACTGTGCTGGCCACTCCATTATAGACAGAATAACAGCTGACTGCTTCTTTGCTAAATAGGTCTTGCATAGTTTGGAGCTGTGCTTTGGGTAATTTTTCTCTTGTAGGAGGAAATTGGCTCCAATAAAGTGCCATCCACATGGTATTGCATGGCACTGCAAAATGGAGTAATAGCCTTCCTTTTTCAAGATCCCTTTTACTCTGTGCAAATCTCACACTTTTCCATCACCAAAGCACCCCCAGAGCATCACATTGCCTCTACCATGCTTGGCAGATGGCATCAAGCACTCTGCCAGCACCTTTTCATTTGTTCTGCATCTCACAAATGTTCCTGTGATCTGAACATATCAAATGAATCCCTAACACCCTTTTCCAATATGCCTCTGGCCAGTATCTATGTTCTTTTGCCCATCTTAATCTTTTGTGTTTATTGGTTATTCTGAGATATGCCTTTTTCTTTGCATCTCTGCCTAGAAGGCCAGCATTCTGGAGTCGCCTTTTCACTGTTGATGTTGAAACAGGTATTTTGTGGGTACAATTTAATAAAACTGCCAGTTCTCAAACTAGACATTCTAATGTATTTGTCCTCTTGCGCAGTTGTGCACCAGGGTCTCCCACTCCTCTTTCTATTCTGATTAGAGAGTTTGTGCTGTTCTGTGAAGGGAGTAGTACACAACAATGTACAAGATCATCAGTTTCTTAGCAAAGTCTTGCATGAAATAGCCTTCATTGCTCTGAACAAGAATAGACTGATGAGTTTCAGAAGTGGCCATTTTGAGCCTGTAACTGAATACACAATTGCTGATGCTTCAGATACTCAACTAAATACTTGTCTAAAGAAGGCCAGTTTTATTGCTTCTTTAGTCTGCACAATAGGTTTCAGCTGTGCTACCATAATTGCAAAATGTTTTTCTAATGACACAGTAGTCACATAACCTTTTAAAAGGATAAACTTGGATAGGCAAACACAATGTGCCATTGGAACACAGGACTGATGGTTGCTGATAATGGGCCTCTGTCTGTCTATGTAGATATTCCATTAAAAATCAGCCGTTTCAATTTACAATAGTCATTTCCAACGTTAACAATTTCTACACTGTATTTCTGATCAGTTGGATGTTATTTTAATAGACAAAAAAGAGCTTTTCTTTTGAAAACAAGGACATTTCTAAGTGACCCCAATTTAATGGTAGTGTATATATATTTATTTATATATATTTATAACAACATCTGCATAAAATCTTAGGCTAAATTTATGGATAAAATTCATGTTTTATTTTCATTCAGAGACTATATTGTGTGTTAACACATGCATGCTCAAGCTTACAAGCCACACCATTGCTTTGCGGTATGCACTGGTCGCTCAGTCTTCCTCCCCATCCCCTTACGGATAATTAAAACATTGAAACAGCAGCAGGTTTTAAATACAGAATAGACAGCAAGGTAATTAGGTTTATTGCAGAAATGACTCCCATCGCATGGCACTAACTTCCTCCCTCGCACCCTCTCCTCACCGATCACAACATACCACCTTTCCCAAAGTCATCCAAACATGGCACTGTACCATTTCTGTACAATATCCTTGTGAGGTTCAGTTTAGTTTTTTCTTTTGTTTTTGAACATGGCCTGTTCTGTTTGGTTTTCGTCCTTTGATTTTGAACGCAGCTTGTCCTTCTGTACTGTTGTTTACACCTGTCTCTTGTTCGCCCCCTCCTTGTGCCCCTATTTACGTTCCTCCTGCCCCAGTCTTTCTTGTTGGTCATTGTGTGTGTTCATATGTCTATGACTGTGCTGCTTGTGAGTCTTTCCTGATTAAACTGCTTTTGCTTTTGAAACCTCTGCGCGTATGTCCTGCTACCCATGCTGAATCGTGACAGTCCTTGGCTGCAGAGTTGGGGTCAATACTGAATTCAGTTGTAAATTGGTATGTAATTACTGTTACTCAACTGTAAATTATATGAAATTAAAATCAAATGTGGGATTTTTTTTTTTTAAACGTGTCAAGGAAAAAAAAGTTTGGTTAAACAACAACTAAACCTCTTCACCATGCCTGCATGCTTTATTTATTGAGCTGAAACCACATGATTCACTTTGTGGCTATTTGTGTGAACAAGGTGTACCTAATAAAGCGGCCACTATATATATATTAATGCTGACAAACAATTAAAATTATTGTGATAAATCACAATATTCTGTATTTAATTGTGATTAATCACAATTTTAGAATCTATTCAAATTTGGCCATGAATACGTTTTCTGTTTAAGAAACAGTGCATTATTTTAAAGATATACTGTGTTTTTTGTAAGCTATGGATAGTGGTCGACTTGGAATTAAATGAGTTTAGAAGCAGTCTTT
The DNA here is from genome assembly GCA_016801175.1 of Esox masquinongy. Lineage (NCBI taxonomy): Eukaryota > Metazoa > Chordata > Actinopteri > Esociformes > Esocidae > Esox > Esox masquinongy. Next base: position 8,529 of record JACXGI010018504.1, on the reverse strand, counting down.
TTCCAACTTGGTCCATTAGACCAGGGTGTCATGGCACTTTAGCCAACAAATTACCCCATTAACAGGGGGTTTCTATTTGCAGCCTTTGTAAATCCAGATCGAAGTTTGCTGGACTCGGATCCCATAGTCATACCATGTCCTACTACTGCATTCTTAATCGAAGAACCAAGTAAAATGACTGGTGTTAGGCTACTGTATACAGGTCCGGAAAAAATTAAGAGACCACTACACCTTTTTCTTTCCTTTCCAAAAAAGTTGAAAAGGAAAGTTTTGAGTGAGTAACAGAAGCGTTAAATTTGCAGTGGTCTCTTAATTTTAACCCTTCTGTTCCTCACTCAAAACCTTCCTTTTCGACTTTTTTGGAAAAGAAAGAAAAACCTGCAGTAGTCTCTTAATTTTTTCCGGAGCTGTACTTTGGAGGGTGTGCAGACACTATTGTGCTGTAGCTGTTGTTAGGCTTCAACAGGAGTCGGCAAACTTTTTGGCTCGAGGGCCACATCAGAAATTCAACTGAGGGCCAAATATGTTTTAATTTTGTTACAATCTGTTAATGAAAGCCTTCCAGGGCCCTAACGAGGACAGTTACCTTACCACTGGTCACCATCTGTGAACCAAGTTCCTGTCACATTTTGTAAAGGATTATTGCTCAGGTTGTGAATCCAAGGTGCTATGTGGGAGGGGATGTCCTTTTAATAAAATAAATCAAATGAATGAGAATTTTATTTCACGTCCCAAATGAATAAAAATCTTCTATTGAAAGTCATTATTCTCTGTGAGGTGGCCAATTGAAATTCATTGAGTAAAATTAAGAAATTCCAAATGACCACAAACTTGCTTCACTACTTGAATGGCACATTTTCTGTTATATAGTGTACTGAATTATACTGTATAGGGAAAGGAGTGCCATTTGGGAAACAGCCCCGCTCATCATTCCCAACTGTTCCAGCGCTCTCTAAACGCCATCTGTCCTAACCTCAAATCGTCATTGATTACCTGCCCCCCCACACTCACACAGACACACGCAAACACGGATGCACACCCTTGTAGGCCAGTATCCTACCTCCTTCATCCTCCTCCCTGCATCTGCTATGACAGTAAAGGTCTCTGAGATGACAAGAATCCACTAATGGTATCATTTCCTTGTGTTTACATGCCAAATTAAACAGAACTTAAATATCTGTTGCACTAGGACTTGCTTTTGAGTTGGTGGTAAATTAGAAACAACCCTGCACTTTTCTACCCCCCTTCATGTCATTTGGCTTTTTAATGAGAGCTGGGTAGGGAAGGGAGAATGTCCCATCTGCTGTGTGTTTAATGGCTGGGTTCTTGGGTCTTTCTCCTCATCTTTGGTCCAAACAGCACCCTATTCCCCATATAGTGCACTACTGTTAACCGGAGCCCTATGTTTACAAGTAGTGCATTAAATAGTAAATAGGTTGCAATTGTGGATGCAGATCTCATTCTTACATCACTGATGGAGTGCCAGGACACTGCAGACAGCACCCATCTGCTGGCCACTGCAGGGAAAAATACACTATTTACTTTCTACTCCCATAATAATCTCCCTCTCTCACTTTTTCTCCATCTCTCTTCATCCTGCAGTGCTGCAGAAAATGGCAAAGACAAGGCCTGTCTTCCAAATTACATTGTATTCCTTTTACAGTGCCCATTGGGCTCAGGTCAAGAGTAGAGCACTGTGTAGTTAATAAATAATAAGGCACAAGATAAGTGAATTTACCTGTGACTGTATGCATATTACAGCATGTGCACTTTTATAAAATGTTACTGCATTCAAATAAGTATGTTCGTTAAGGGATAATCAGTGAGGGACTTTGCATTCTCTGGAAAATAATACACAATGTGAAAGGTGTATTCAACATTTTGCTCAACGAGTGAGACTGAACTAGCAAGACTCAACTAACAAGATTAAACTACAAAGTAAACTAACAGCCTACCATAGTTGCTGTTTTTGGGATTTTAGGCTGGGTGTTTGTAAAAGCACTTTGTAATTGTTGATGTAAAGGGGCTTTATAAAATCCATTTGATTGATTGATTAGATGAGATGGATAAATACAGCGGATAATACAGGCAACAAAGTGTACATGACTACATTCTTATGAAGGTGCAGTCAGGGGCGCCGTATGGGGTGGGCGGAGTTAGGACGAGGGCCCGTGACTGATAGGGGCCCTAAAAATTCAACATTAAATTACTAACCTATACACCCGTCCAATTTTCTTTTCTTGTTTTTTGCATTAAGTAAACATCCAGAGAGCCTTTGAATTGCCCTCCCTCCCCCCTCAAACCAGACACGAATGATACTTGCTAGCAGTGAATTGCGAGTGAGGAGTGCTGGTGGAGCATCAATGATGTCTCCTAAAGAAAAATCAGGTTTCCTAAAACGAAAAGAAAGAAAACACAGGAGAGAGACAAGAAAGGGTGGCAGCATGTTACCCAATTTTTCTAAAGAAGGTGGGTGTAGTCAGTGAGTGGTGGAAATTAAGTTAGCTTAGTCATAGCTTAGTCCATAGTGAAATAGGCTACTTTTGCTCCCCTAACATTAGCTACTTAATATGTTCACAGAAAATTCTTAGTGTTTACATTTCATTCCTCTTTTAGTCGACATTTAATCAATGCAGGCAAACTTTTGGCAAACTGTTGATCCTGAATCAATTGTCTCTGCCCCTGCCCGGTGCCAGGCCCAACAGATGCAGCTTCAGGCTCAGCAACCGTCTGCCCATCCCCATACCCCTGAATCAGCCCTACTCCCTGTCTGCCCATCCCCATACACCTAAACCAGCCCTGCTCCCAAATTAAGGAGGTGAGCAGCATTGTGTTGAATGACATGTCAGTTAGCATAATTGCAGGGGGTCTGTGGGAAAAGAAAAATTATCAAATCCTTTTAAACAATAATTATATTTCCACATAATAATCATTATATGAAACAAAAACAGCCTATAGTCTGTTTTGGATGCTGGACAGTTTGAAGCATTGAGTGACTCCATCTGTATAAGTGATAGAAGTTATTCATTAATGTTGAGAATTTCCTAGGCAAGACTTGTACCATTAAAATTACATTTAAAATGTAACAGACGGAGCATTTCTTATGGTAGGTATCAGTCTCGCATCAAATAGTGAATTCCACTATTTGTATGCATCCCCCCCCCCGAGTGGTGCCCGATGTGATATATTTTCATGGACCCCAAAATTCCTGGCGGCGCCCATGGGTGCAGTGATCATTCTCAGATGCAACTATCAGCAAGCATGCTGCCTTTAGCATGGCTTAGAATGTTTCTCATCCAATCAGCATCCAAGATTCAATCACCTCATTTTATAGCATGCCATTTAGAACAAAAACATGTGTAATTAACGTGCTTAAGATATTCATGTTTTCTTGTCCTGCAATGCACAGTTTTTCATGTTATAAATCAGTCATTAGGTTAAGCAGATAGTCACAAAAGGAACTATGGAATAACCAGTGCAGGACTATACAGAATGTAACTTGTTTCACATCTGGAAAGCTTAAACTCAGGCTGAAGCTACAGGAGTTTGGCAGCAGTACCCTATTTTACAAATGGCACCGTTTTCCCAATATAGTGCACTACAGTGCTAAGAGCAAGGCTCTTCGACTACAGTACACTACATAGGGAATAGAGTGCAATTCAGGGAGCCGAGATCGGATTGGTTTTATTTAGGAGGGGCCCCGTTTTCACTCTGCTCTCCGTTCCTCAAAGTGGATTTGGGGCTGTCTGCATTAGCATTTCATACACAGATAATTCCTTCTGCTGCCAGGTGGATTCCCTCGTGAGAGGAGGCAGAAGAGTCAAGTTTCACGTAGCCCCTCATCGAGCTTGCCATGTTAAGTGGCTGCTGAGATTCAGACAGAGGCAGAGAGTAAGAGAGGAGGGATAGACAAACACGCTGCTTCATGTTGGTTTGACTGCAAAAATCCAAGACAGTTGCAGAGAGGACACTGCAGGTGCGTCAAGGTAAGGGGCTAAAGACTTCCAAAGCCTTCCAGATATCCTGGTTGGACGATCTACAGAATCAGGAAGGAAATAAGCAGGAAATCCTCCAACCACAATTTGTAGATAACAGAGAAATTTGGGGAAAGTTAAATTAATTTTGCAACCCTAGTCTGGTCTGATATTGATTTAATATTTCTCTTGTGATATACGATGGAAGGAAATGGTAAGGATTAAAAGTCCTATAGACATCACAACCTCACACTTCATTATGTCTTGGAGGCATTTAACCAACCAGTACAGTGCAATGCCACTTACGGGTCTCAAAACTGGGTATGCCATTCCTTCATCACGGGTTTGGAGAAAAAAGAGGTCTAAGAGTCACACAGTCTCTAGCCGTGGTAGTATATTACATAATCACTATTCCTCTTTTAACAGCCCTAAAAAAAGAAGGAACATTTCTCAGCGCTAACATGGTCAAACGAAGGAGGGGAAAATCCAGCCATTCCCCTAATGGGAGATTAAATATTAATGCAGCATAATGCCAATCAAACATTTAATTCTCATTCCTTCCTCTAGTTTTATAAAACAGATCTTTTCTGAAAACCTTATTTTTCTTTCCCTAAAATATTCTCTTCACAAGGACAATTTTCAGTCATGGCCCGACAATTTCCCTATGGCCATAATAGCCATACCTCCTAGAAAATGCAGAAATCTTTCCAAATGGACGCTATTTAGGTTTTAATTAGAAGCAGACCTGTGGTGGACAGACCTGTGGAACAGAGAGAAAAACAAGCTGGATTCCCTCCAGATACTCTGTACTTTACCTAACAACTTGCTTATAGCTTCTCTGCCTTTCCTACATTACATTCAAAGCATAGGAAAACAATTGAATAAACTGCAAAAAATAAAGTATAAACTTTTTATTGTCCCTCTTATCGTGTGCACGCGCGTGTGCATAAGATGGGGAGAGAGACACTTCTGAGTGACCTGTGTATGTGTTCTTCTCTATCTCTAGAGTAGTGATGTGACATGTCTATGCTGATGGGTGGTGAGTAATAAGGATCCACTAATTTAACATCCGTGATTAAATGTTTATCATCAGTGTCTCATCTACTGCCTCTTATTCAATCTCTGAGGTGGGGTCTTTGTGGCTGCCAAGACTGGAGGTATCCTAAGTAGCACGCTATTCCAGATGTAGGCTCTGGGTCAAAAGTAGTGCATTATGTGGTGCATAGGGTGCCATTTGGAATTCAGACTGCGATCTGAAAGGCCCCAGTCACTCGCTGATTTGTGAAATCACACAGCCTTTCAGGAAGAAAGTAGGCTATACAGACGTCTGTTCGGAAGGAGCTGTGTAGTGCTCTACTGTGTTTTCACAATGACAAGCTTGTGTAAATACCTTTCCAGGAAAGTACAGCCTGCCTTACTCCAAAGACACATATGAAGACACCGTAAGTGTGACGACAACTGATTGCGAGCCTTGGATGGAGTCTGTTTTTTATTTATTTCAAACCTAAGTATAGCTTAGTGCATGTTTTACCTGGCAAGCAAGAAGAGGTCAGGCAGTGTTACAGTGAAGGACAGAGCGTTAGCCGTATGCAAAGCTGTATGCTTTCAACAGCATTCCACAAACAGTGTCTACGTTATATGCTTCAGTGGGATCTTTTGTTAGAATAATGTCAAGAAACAAAGGCTTGATGATGGCCTCAGAAAACACTGGATTTGCATCAATTGAAAATCTATAAGCTGTACAGTGCACAACTTTTTAACAAAGGTCCATAGTTTCTAGTGAAAGGTTGTGAACCGTTTAGGGTTTGGGGTACAATTTCTTACCCGTTTATGTGATTTACTCAAATGTGGCAAACATGTACATAATGTAGTTTGTAAAATACTAATAAAAAAAGATATAATATTTTATATTGAACATTTCAAGTAAACATCTCACAGCCAGAAAAGGACTAAACCAAAATGGGTCATTTTCTGTCTGAATAAGCAATAAATAATAATTTTATTAAAAAAAAACAAAAAAATTGAGGGCCACAATTATTGGCATTCGTGCATTAATTAATTTGTGTACGCTCACCCCTCTACCAGTATAACAACTCGTCTACAATAATGTCAGAGAAAACATAAGAGATTTGAGAAATAATTACAGATCTACCACCATACTTCACAGTGGGGATTAGGTCCTTTATCTGAACGACCACAGCAATTTTTACACCCAACACACCATTGGTGTTTGTTGCCAAAAAAATCTGTTTTATTCTCATCAGACTCTAGAACCTGGTTCCAGTCAAATTTCCAATGACATTTAGCAAACTTCAGGCATTTAGTTTGTGATTTGGTGACACCACAGGCTTTCTTAAGGTAAAATTTCCAAATAGACTTTTGGCATTGAGGTGGTGTTTAATTGTAGTTTCTGAGACTTGGAGAAACCAAGATGCAACAAACCTCTCCAAAACTGTAATCCCTGGAGATTTTTTTTGCTTGAACAATCTTTCTGAAGGTGCATGGGTGCAAAATACACGTCCTCTTCCAGGAAGGGTCATCACAACTGTACTTGTTTTACATTTCGTAAGTATTGCTCTAATAACATGTAAATATTTTTCATGGCCACTGCCTGATTTGTAAAGGTCAACAACCTTTTGTCTCATTTAATTTGTCATCTCTGTCTTTTCCAATGTTGATCAATGACAAAGGGAGTTTGTCCTGTGAGTCACCTCATGTGCATACATCACCATATACCTTAGTGAAAGAACGTCATGAATGACCACTAAGAGTTCTCGAAAAACTCAGATGAACATTCAAAAGTAAAATCTTTGTCGGAGTATACATCAATTATATTTTGTTCATAAAAAGTTCTAGAGAAGCCAATAATTGTGGCATGCATGTTTTTTCAAGAAAATAATTATTTTGGATGACGATTTATTATTTGTTTGAAAAATTTTTGTTCAATTAAAGGTTAGATTCATATAAATGTTTTATGCGTGTTATCAAGCTGGTAAACAATGACATTTTCTCTCCTAGCCTTTTTGGTTCATATTCACCAGTGCCAATAATTCTCAAAGGCACTGTGTATATACAGAACCAGTCAGAATTTTGGACATACCTACCTATTGAAGTATATCTTTATTTTTATAATTTTCCACATTGTAGAATAATTGTGATCAAAACTATGAAATAGCACATATGGAATCATGTAGAAACCCAAAAACTTTTAAACAAATCAAAACACATTTCATAACTAGCATAACATACTGTAACTGATTTACCCAATTAGGTGTGTTGTAATAAAGTAAGATTGATATACAGAAGACCATCAATATGTCTCTACTGTAGTATTCCATATTATGGCAAGAACATCTCAAATAAGCAAAGAGAAGTGACAGCCCAACATTACTTTTGGACATGAAGTTCAGTCAATCTTTGAAAGTTCTTTGAAGAACTTTGAAAGTTTCTTCAAGTGCAATCACAGAAGCCAAGGGCTATGAGGAAACTCATGGGTCTCATGAGGACCGCCACAGGAAAGGAAGACCCAGCATTACTGTACCTCTGTTCAGCAAGTTCACCAGCCTCAGAAATCTGCAAAAAAACTGCACCTCAGATTGCATCCCAAATAAATGCTTCACAGAGTTCAAGACACATCTTAACATTAACTGTTCAGAGGAGACTGAGGCATTTATGGGTGCTGGAAGGAAAATGAAGTACTCCGATAAGAATAAGAGACTTGCTTGGGCAGGAAAAAATTATAAATAAACTGGAGAGTTGTGGAAATGTCTTTTTGTCTGGTGAGTCCAAATTTGAAATTTTTGCTTCCAACCGCCATGTCTTTGTGAGACACAGAGTGGGTGAACGGATGATCTCCACATGCGTGGTGCCTGCCGTATAGCATGGAGGAGGAGGTGTGATTGTGTCGGAGTGCTTTGCTGGTAATACTATCTGTGTTATATTTAAAATTCAAGGCACCCTCAACAGTATGTCTACTACCAAATTCTGCAGTGATAAGACATACCATCTTGTTTGCACATAGAGGGACTGTCATTTCTTTTTCAAAAGAGCAATGACCCAATACACACCTCCAGGCTGTGTAAGGGCTATTTGACCAAGATTGCAGACTCCATCAGGTTTTCTTCCAGAATGGTCCTGTATTTGGCTCCATACATCTTCCCATCAATTTTAACCATCTTCCCTGTCCCTGCTGAAGAAAAGCAGGCCCAAACCATGATGCTGCCACCACCATGTTTGACAGTGGGGATGGTGTGTTCAGGGTGATGAGCTGTATTGCTTTTACGCCAAACATAACATTTTGCATTGTTGCCAAAAAGTTCGATTTAGGTTTCATCTGACCAGAGCACCTTCTTCCACGTTTGGTGTGTCTCCCAGGTGGCTTATGGCAAACTTTAAACGAGACTTTTTATGGATATCTTTAAGAAATGGCTTTCTTCTTGCCACTCTTCCATAAAGGCCAGATTTGTGCAGTATACGACTGATTGTTGTCCTATGGACAGAGTCTCCCACCTCAGCTGTAGATCTCTGCAGTTCATCCAGAGTGATCATGGGCCTC
>JACXGI010018503.1:0-13210 GCA_016801175.1 Esox masquinongy | reverse complement strand
TGTCTGTCTGTCTGTCTGTCTGTCTGTCTGTCTGTCTGTCTGTCTGTCTGTCTGTCTGTCTGTCTGTCTGTCTGTACGTACATGTGTAAACGCAGGCATTTCTGCATTGCTATGTGTTTGTTCAAAAACAAGGCCGACTTCTTAGATATTTCATCCGACTTTCGTTATACAGCACCATCATGAAGAAAGGCACTTTCTGAGGACTTAGTCACTGCGCCATAGATTCAACTTCAGCAACAAAAACACAACTCATAGACCACTATGTCAGTGTCAGCCGCAGGCAATGGAATTCATATATCGCTTTCGCCTCTTCGGGCAGAGCAAAAACACTAGGACGACGTTCCACCACATACGAGTGTCTGAAAAACGCTGTTGACGGTGTTACAGCGTAACGTTGAAGAACACCGGGCAAACACATTTGCTCTATGTAAACATGTGTTCCGTTGCCCAGGGAGATATTGTTATACAGACCTGGACAGTCATCATCTCAGCTTGAATGACAGCTACGCTACGCTTGTCACTTACTGGAAAAAAAACAACAACAAAAAAACATTGGGATCCTCACGCACTACCTCCCTTGACAGCCCTCGGCCCAACATATCCTTTCACATTCACAGAAATCTATCTGCCAATCACACCCTACTCTTTACCAACCGAGCAACACACAGAATACCGTCTCAAAGACAACACTGGCATCTGTTACACCTGCTGAGCAAACTTCTTCACGTCTCCGTCAGGGGAATCTGAAGACAGATCTACTGGCTATGGAATGTAGTTCTCTGGCCTTGGAAATCAAGCCAACAGTAGGGGAAAGTTACAGGCTGCGATTATAGGCTTTGTCACATTGCAGACTTGCTGGAGGCCTAAGAGCTTTGCAGTTCTGAGCACATGGTGTGCTCTTGATTGTACGAGGAAGGACCGAGAAACACTAATAGGCCAAGTCACACTATTTGGGGCCCTAATAACCCACAGGATTTAACAAACACCAAGGACCATATCCACGCAATGGTCAAGAGGGCGGGTTAGACAACCATCTCATTCTTTGATCAACCACACGTGTTAAAATTTGTCTACAACACTTCGACAAGCCCTGCCCACCCAGTCTCACCTTCTGCTTCAACTTCAGATCCAGAAAGACAATTTCAAATCACAATCTGACAGAGCCAAATAATTCATTTCCAATCCATGACAACAGGGATGATTTGAAAACAAGAGTGAAAATAGTGAGCAACCTTCCAGGACTTAGAACGTCAAGTCCACCAAATACTTGAACATAACAATATAATCGTCCAGACACGCAATCTGTCTAAATGTATCAAATGCCATTCTACCAACGTTGAAACACACAAATAAAGTTACACATTGTCACATTAACAAAACAATCTATAGCAATATTAAAACGTATACTCTAAATTACCAATTACCACTAATTACATTATTAGTAGATTAATAACTATGCTCGTCGAGTTTATTTGTTAGCAAAAATAAGTGGTGTGTGCATCACAGTAATTTGAAATGTACAAATATACTTCTTCCAAAGTAAATATACTTCTTCCAATGTGGCTTTTAAAAAGGCTTTTTGGACACTGGTGATGATCAAACGCATCAGTTTGTCATTCATGGGGGGGTGGGGGGGGGGCGGCAGGAAGGTATCCAACCAATACAACCACAGGGGACATCTACCAACTACACAACTGTGGACACCATCGGGGCCTTCGTGCCTCGAGAACCTTGTCATAGTACCGTGGAGACGGGATTCTCAAGGGGCAACCGGTGCCACTAACGGGACGAGAGATCCCTACCGTGTCCCGCATAGCGCGGACCTTCGCGTCTCCCTTATTGTGAGAGGTTTACTGCGGTACACTTGTACCCCCCCTAAAAGCCCACACACAGACTCAAAATTCTCCAAGGGGCGAGGTGGGGGGCCCGTACCCCTACATAGCACCAGAGGCCTGTGCTCGGTTTGACAAACACACGCTTCGTTTAGTGCAGATTGTTGTCTTCCTCTTGAACACCACTGGACATGCCTCAGGGCTCACAGCATGCGGGAGGAGCTCAGCAGTGACCGGACAGTCACTCATTCATTCTCCTAAATACATCCGGTATTTAAGGAGTGTCGAGGGTAGAAGACGGCTACTTCCCATTGGTTTGGATGATATGTGGTGAAAGCACATTCATCCACGTAGCTCCCGCGCTGCTTGGAACTGAGACACGCCTCAATCCTTAGTCACCTTAAGTACATGTAGATATAGCAGCTAGGTCTATGTCGGATGAGGACACAAGCAGAAAGCAGCATGACTGCTTCTGCTAGAATACTTCTGCCATTAAGCCAAGACAAAAGAAACGCTCGGAAATGTTCGCACGCGCACGCGCACACGCACACGCACACCCCCACCCCCACCCACCCACCCTTGGGATGATTTCTAATGAGATGTATAAAAACGTCAGACAGGTCTAATTACTTTCCAAACCGAAGTCTGTCAAAAATTTGTCAAAACGAATGTTAAAGCCAACTTTCTGCCGTTTACCGTTGTCCCCTTAGTTTGAATACATTTAAAAGGCTAGGACCTGTAGGTCATAATCCATCCATACAACCTCCATGAAACCTTCTTTTAACCATTCATTTCCAAAACCAGGCACTTGATATCTAAGCTAGAACACAGTCACATAAACATTTTCCTTCTGAACCACTCTACTTCATTTAGGTGCAATGGGGAAAAAGTGCCAATTTTGTGGATCAAAACATGTTTCATATAAACACAAAACAAAGCCCCACACAGATTCAGCGGTCTCTTTCAATGTGAGGGTTCTCCTTGTAGGTGACCTGGGTTGTGCTACCACTCTCTGCTACAGACCTCACACGATCCAACCCATCACTCCCAGAAACAGGCTTCCTCCGCCAGATAAATGGTCGCTGGACAAGACCAGTGGTATTCAAACATCGTCGGACAGAATTTCTGGGCAACACATCTTTCTGGAAGAAATTCATGTCACGCCCCCACCTAACTCACAAACAAACACAACCTAACAAAACGTAGGTTTAGCTTTTTTCACGTCAACGAATCATTTCAATAACATACAATTCAATATATTGAATACATATAAGAATAGTGTACAGAGAAACATTTTGTACATTGCCCGTTCAACAAACGGCAGTCAAAAGGTTTTCCAGTAATGTTGCATTTGTGCCTACATACATGTACACATAACTTCTGATTTGTGCCTACATACATGTACACATAACTTCTGATTTGTGCCTACATATATGTACACATAACTTCTGATTTGTGCCTACATATATGTACACATAACTTCTGATTTGTGCCTACATATATGTACACATAACTTCTGATTTGTGTCGACATATTTGTACACAACTTCTGATTTGTGTCGACATATATGTACACATAACTTCTGAATTGTGTCGACATATATGTACACATAACTTCTGAATTGTGTCTACATATATGTAGACAGGCGATCTGAGGCAGTCTGACGGCATTTCCGCTGCAAATCCCACTAAAAGCAGTGTTGCGATGTTGAATACCACTGAGCTTGAGGAAAACAACATAACCTGCCGTTCAGTTCAGGTTCTTCCACTTCAACTAGAATCCAAGAGAGGGCAAAGAAGACAAAGAGCAATGAGTGCAGTTAACCCTTTAAGCCTCCGGGTGGCACTGCACGCACAATAACAGTTTCAACTGTTTCAACTGTTTCTGTTTTGAACTACACATGGTTAATTGACACGCTCACACTTTTGATAAGTCACCATTGGCAAAAAAAAAGAAAAAAAAGACAAAGGTTAAAGAGAGGAAAAGGAAAAACTACAGTGGAAAACCAAACGCCCGTGACAGGTCACAGATTCACACCAGTCTTTCTTCTCCACCTTAAACTTTGAAAAATAAATTTTAAAACAGAATGAAATAAAATGAGGGCTAATATCCCACGTTTAGTTGCAATTCTGAGGTTGAATACCACTGAACTCGGGGAACTGGTCACATATTCACCCTCGTCTTTCGTCGCTTCCTTAAACTTGGAAAAAGAAAATTTAAAACAGAATGAAATAAAAAGAGGACTAAAATCCCACAATTAGTTGCAACGCCGACGTTGAATACCACCAAACTTGAAGAAAACAAAAGTGCTGCCATTAAAACTGAGTTGAGGTAAAAGGCATGATGACAAAAAGGGAGCGATTTACAAAATGTCGACGACAGACATCCGGAATCAAAACAACACCCTCCATCAGGACCAGAGAGGAGGAAGGGAGGAACGGGAGAGGGTTGGGGAGTCTAGGAGAAGCCGTTGGCTGGTTTAATATTGCATAATAGTGCCGAGTTCTTCCTCTTTTGTTTCTTTCTGTACGGTCAAGTCCAGTGTGGGGAGGGGGGCTTCCTCCACCCTCCTCCTCCCTCTGCACAGTGTCAGGTCCGGATTTACTGGGTATGGGGGAGCAGTGCCCCTTATTGACTGGCAGGTGGGATGCGTGTATGTGTGTTTAAAGGAAATGATGGTGTGCGTTCTGGTGCTCAGGCGAAGTACATGGTCCTTAGGGTGTCGTGGTGAATCTGCACGGCCTTGGCCAGAGCCTGGGGGTCGCGACCGTTGCTCTGACCCGAGACATGGCTGCCCTCGGCACTAGGAGAAGAGAGGATATGTCAGAGACATTTACAGACCACGATCAGAAAGACAGGTCATGTATCAAAATGTATGTAGCAACATTTTGTTATGTGGAAAGCTAGGCTGCAATATAATATCTAAGTGTCTAATATCCATGAACATTGTAGCTGAACATAACACGTTTTAAGACTAAAAGCCAAGTTAAAAATCTTGAGGTAACTATTGATTCGGATCTGAATTTCAACAGCCACATTAAATTTGTAACAAAATCAGCCTACTGTCACCTTACAAACATAGCTGGAAATAGAGGATTCATGTCCAGACATGATCTAGAAAAACTTTTCCACGCTTTCATCTCCAATAGGTTGGACTACTGTAATGGCCTGTTTTCAGGGCTCTCTAAAAAGGCCTCCAGGAAATTGCAGATCATTCAGAACGCTGCAAGGCTCGAGTTCTAACAAAAACGAAGAAAGCCGAAACACATTACACCAATTCTTAGGTCTCTGCACTGGCTCCCTGTATCTCGGAATTGATTTTAAGATACTACAACTCGTTTATAAATCACTGACTGCTTCAGGGCCAAGTTACATCACAGACCTTCTCAGTACGAACCCTCTAAAACCCCTCAGGTCATCAGGGTCTGGTGTAATAACCATTCCAAGAGTAAGGACAAGGCTGGTGAGGCAGTGTTTAGTCATTATGTCACACAAAGTTGGAACAAACTGACAGACGTTTCTTAGACTTGCTCCAACACTGACAACTTTTAAATCTAGGCCCTTTGTATTCTTCTGCCTTTTATTAATCTTTTAATACATTTTAAGCCATCTTAAATGTGATTTTTTATTTGTATGCTTTGTCTTTTATGCTAAATCCATTTCTAATGTTTCTACTATTTCTAATGTAATGTATAATAACGTAAAGCACTTTGAATTGCACCGTGTATGAAAAGTGCTATACAAACAAACTTGCCTAATATGTAGTACCTGAACATAATATAATATGTAGTGCCTGAACGTCGCATAATATGCAGTACCTGGAAGTAGTATAACATGTAGCACCTGGACGTAGTATAATACGTAGTACCTGGACGTAGTATAACACATAGTACCTGGACGTAGTATAATATGTAGCACATGGATGTAGTATAATACGTAGTACCTGGATGTAGTATAATACGTAGTACCTGAACGTAGTATAATACGTAGTACCTGAACGTAGTATAATAAGTAGTACCTGAACGTAGTATAATATGTAGTACCTGGACGTAGTATAATATGTAGTACCTGGACGTAGTATAATATGTAGCACCTGGATGTAGTATAATACATAGTACCTGGACGTAGTATAATATGTAGCACATGGATGTAGTATAATACGTAGTACCTGGATGTAGTATAATAAGTAGTACCTGAACGTAGTATAATATGTAGTACCTGGAAGAGGTATAATATGTAGTACCTGAATGTAGTATAATATTCAGTACCTGAACGTAGTATAATACGTAGTACCTGAATGTAGTACAATATTCAGTACCTGAACGTAGTATAAATTAGCACAAGTGGCAGTATTACCCAAGCACAGAGTATTGCACAAAGACAAAGATTAGATTGGAGCAGATGTGTCACCTGTCGTGCTCTTTGTCCACCAGATGGTAGCGAGCACGGAAGGCCACCAGGTGGGCGTAGTAAGCTGGCGCGGGGATTGAGACGGAGCGGGTACAGCGCACGTAGGTGTGGCACAGCTGGTAAGTGAGGAGCTGAAACTCGTCGGCCGTGAAGCAGTTGTCGTCCCACAGGACATGGTAGTGGGAGGGCCGGCTGGTGCCCTGAACACAGAGAATAGAACAACCATTCACGGATTTCAACCTAAATTCAGGATTGTTTCTTGTAGAATGATAGGTCCTTCTATATGCACAGGTAATGTATTATTTTCTTAATCTTAAAAACCAAAACATTGTATTTCAATTGTAGTTCTGAGAAACAAAAGTGAATGTAAACCAAATTCAATGATTGTCTGTAAGTGTATTTCCGGAGAGAGCTGGTGAAACAGAGCGTAGCGGCACCTGTATTCCAGCATGACTGCAGAGGTAAAAGTCAAACTCGTAGGGGTGTGTGATGTCCGTGTCCACCGTGGTGCCAGCAGGAATGTTCCCGCTACGTCCGACCTGACAGAAGACCATTTGAGTTAGAAATAAAGCGGTAACATTGAAACCATCCCTCCAATAACTGACCACATTCTTGGACTCGTGTCGAGATGGCAGAAAGTGAACAAATACAGGGCGTGTATGTCTCTTGGTCTCTGAAGTCTGGCCACAAAACAAAGCAATCAACTAAGTAGGAACAGAGAAAGCTTTTTTTCACGCTAAAAGTGGCCTTCACGTCACTGCAAACAAGGTGATTTACTGGAAGAGCACCGCTCTCTCAGGCTGAGAGGCTCTCCAAGGCCCTACGATCAGATCAGGCCTAACGCTACAATGGAATATAATTACCAGGGGTGACGGAGAGCAGGCCTATTGACAGCAATGTAATTGGATAATTAGAACCACAGCATTTGGAGCAGTTAATAAACGGGGGGGGGGGGAAAGAACACGGACCAACTCTAACAGGCTATTCCCTCCTGATCTGCAGACGGCTTTTAGCATTACAGTGCCAAACAGAGTTGAGCCGAGTGGTTATGGCGTGGTTACGTGTCGACTAAATACATGGGAAGTGTACGGGACAGGATGCAGGGGAAAGACCACATCAGAGTCACGTAGGGGTCGGTTTTGGCAAGTACCCCGTGATACGATATATATCACGATACACATGTTACGATTCAATACATTACGATTCATCAGGATACCACAAATGAATCACGATACTTACTGAAGTGCTAAAGAAAACCTGAAATAATATATATCTTCAACGGACAATTTCAGCTAATCCCCAAATAAAAAAGAACCAGTCAATTTGAAATTACTTGAAACTTCTAACGTGAATATTAAGGATTGATCTTCAGGAGACTTTAACCAGTCAACATAAAGAACATTCTTAGCAAAACCTCAAGCAACTTCATAAAATTATTTTAATAAACAAAAGAGAAATTAAAATAACTTAAGGGCGGCAGTGTGTAATTTTTAAAACTTAATCTATGCTAAATTGTTGCATAGATCAACTTTAAGCACTGTATTATAATTATTTAGAGAAATTAAAACAGCAAGTTAACTAGATACTGAAAAAACTGCTAAACATGAATTACTTTTGAGTGTCAAGATTGTTGTTCAAAAACAGTAATTTGTCAACATGCTCTGATGTGAGTGCACTCCTTTGTGCAGTCACAATATTGAGATCAGCGTATCGATACAATATTGTGAAAAAAAGAATCGCGATTCTACATTAAATTGTTGTATCAGCACAGCACTAGAGTCAAGTCGGAGAACATGAAGTCAGAGAACAAGAGAGAATTAAAGGATAGCAGAAAGGGTAAGGTAGGCTACAGTTACACAGTACGAGTTCCAAATTAACCTCTAGCTAAAATAGAGGGTGCTGAGAATTTTTAAAGATTTCTACACTTTGAGCAAAACTGGGTCACACACAGGAGGGTGATACATTTTTCATTTATGAAGTGAATCAATGATATCTTATTCTTAATTGCTGACAGCGTATGGTAAACATTAGTAGATGTCAGAAAGAAAGCGAGTTGCGGCAGCGGTAGATCATGCCGTGATGTTTTCATTATGAATCACAGAGGGTCAATTATACAAATGTACAGAAACCTTTATGTTTATTTTTAGCGTAACATTAAAAGCCTTTGATGCAGACGCATGGGAAACCCATGTTTGATACTCCCTGGTGTTAATCAGCATCAAAATCTGCATTGTCTTCTCTTTTTTCAAACATATATATACATATACACATATATATAATGCCCCAAAATTACATTTTGTAATGTACCAGATCTGATAGTTTAATGGATGGATGTTCTCCTGGGGCCAAAAAGGTATATTATTCAGTGAATGGACTGAGGGCGCTGTTGGGCTGTTAGGACTACTGTAGACCCTTCAAATAACGATTTTAAAATGCATAAACAATTTGCATTTTGTTTATGCATTTTAAAATCATTATTTGAAGGGTCTACAGTAGTCCCAACAGCGCCCTCTGGGGGGAAAAACATGGTATAACCAGAGGCTGTTTACATTCTAATCTAATCCCTACCTCTGAAACACAGTAAAAGTAGTTGATGGTTCTCCAGTCCATTCACTGAATAATATACCTTTTTGGCCCCAGGAGAACATCCATCCATTAAACTATCAGATCTGGTACATTACAAAATATAATTTTGGGCCATTATTTTTACAGTCCCTACAGAGGGGAACTAGTAAAGACAGAGAACATTGTCATACTCATTCTAGGTCAGACTTATGTTTCCCTAATTACATGACTATACGAATCTTCTCACTAAACACTAATAAACGTTGTCAAAACAAGATGCCGTATCTCAAGAGATTTAGATTCCGGCAAAATGTCTAAAACACGTGCACACGTATGCAAACACGCAGTTAAACGTCAAACACAGATCCTGTCGACACTGGAGAGGGACAACCATGTTTGCAATATGCTGGGATTACAGGGTTTGTTTTAATGAGGTCAGATGTTTCGGACCACAGCATTGTGGGGGGTGGGGGGGTACACCCTGGCAAATACACCTGCTGGTAACGTAGATTATCCTACTTCCCTAGGAGATGCGCTGCTTGAATGTATTCACTAACATGCCAGTAAGGACCAAACAGAAAGAACAAAATGTTTTGGTCACAGAGAACAAAAAAAAACCACATGGCTTGTTAGTTGCCTACAGCAGCTTCTGCTATTTCACAGTGTTCTGCAATTCCCTAGCTGGCTGTTACCGAGCAAACAAATTCCATTTGGGGTGCAGACTCGTAATACTTGGCTATAAATAGAAAATAGGCTACTTTAATGCATAGCCTATTACAGCCAAATCAGATTGGAACTAGGATGCAATAGCGCCCTAAAGGCGTCCCACGCAATGACAGAGCGCCTTCCAACTGTCAGTCCTCAAGCCAACCGGATGTCACATTCTCAAAGGGCCCGGCCACGTTCATGGTGCGAAACGACATTGTCGCAACTCAAGTCTGTCTAAGCCTTTCAATGAACCAGTCCTGTGTGAGACGTCTTGTCATTTCTCAGTATGACATTATCAAATACGTAACATTATCACATACGTGCGGGCTGTTTAGTCAGTGTGGGTTGTTCAGCGAGGGCATTTCACAGGGCATTTACATCTAGTGACTATAAATAGAAGCACTTACCCTCTCGTTGCGGTCGGCACAGAAGAGTCGTGTGTGGTGGCGTTTTTGGACCACGATGTAGGTGATGCCGGGCTGGTACTCCTTCTCCAGGCTGATGCAGGCCTCGCGGATGGCCAACAGCTCATAGTACAGAACCTGCGGAGATAGACGGAGTTAAAATATCACCAACATTACTGACCTCAACATGACACCCCTTTTTATCGGTATTTGACAATGTTCGATTTCATTAGAATCCCACTAGCTGCCATAAGAAGCAACTTGTCTTCATGGGGTCCAGACAAAACGTCAAACACCACATGTGCCTAACACTGAATAAACAGATAAAGTGCAAAACATAACAATTTACTTAAAACAAAAAACAATGCAACCTATTGATAGTGTTCATGTGACGTCATGGCATATGGGAACGCCCACTTGGCGGGCAAAACAAACGCTCCTTCCATTGCCCTCCATCGACAACTCCTCAACTTTTACTAGCTATACTTCACAGAATGACAGATAGTTGCAGTTCCATTGGATGCGATAACCACATATATTGTATTTGCAATCGTATCTACATGTAACCATTGTAATGAATGACGTGGTCTGTTTTCGTCTGCACCGATGCAACCAACTCCAATGGCCTATCTAACGTTAGTGAGGCTAGCTAAACCTCCCTTGTAAAACATGTAGCATTAGCTAAGTTAATAACACCAGTCCAAGTTTCTCCACAGCAACCCAGGATGTCAATGGTGGGTCATTTAAACAGTATGAATAATTTACCTGACGTTGGGAAAATGTTTTTATTATTATAGGTGCATTTGTTTCTGTGTTATGCTGGCTGCACTACGCTACACCGACCACCCACAGAACCAACGGTAATTTTGGTAAAGTAGCACTGAACTTTGCTTTGACAGTGAAGAACTTCTTCTCTTTCACCTCCCAAACAATTGCATTATTGACCCACCATGATCAAATTTACAGATAGCTGTCTGTAATTTTGTACACTTTCATTTTGGTAGCAGTGTAAGGGGAGGGATTCTCCACAAGGTATAACTATGTACACATCCCCAAAGTTCAGCTCTGACAGGGATGTCGCAGTTTTTAACGACGTAAATAACACCGCGGGTGCTGTATTTGGGTCACAAGTGCCTATGATTTGCAGTGTGTTTGCATACCTTTGTTTTTCATCTTTTGTGATTTAAACACTCACGGGCTGTAGAAGTAGAAAATTTGACCGGCTTGTGCACTAGCTCCATAGAATTCCCAGAGCCGCCATATTTCAACAATGCTTTGCCCGCCAGGCTGCCAGAGCAACCATGTGACTGAAAACTATGAATTGCTCTACTGAGATCTTGGACTCAAATAATTATGAACATTAACAGACAAGCATACAAAAACCCTGCACACATTATCTCAACATTCTCGTTATTGTAGTAATGGTTTTTGTCTCAGCAGACCTTGAAATCCTGATAAGACTTATGTCCGCATCATGTTGTTTTTGCCTCACTCTAGTGTCTGAAGCCACCACTGCTACAACCTATTACCACTCATCTAGATCTAATTGACACACAGGAGTCTCAACCAGAGTAGAGCTTATATTGAATTAATGGGGTTACAATTTAACTATCTAGCAGCAAATGCGACATGTACACAAATGTTAACTCTGGTTCTGTCCATGCATATTATTCTTATGTCCCCTGTCCACTTCATGGAAGCGCATATCCACGCAAGCTGACACAGGCACTGTCCACCAGAGGGCTTTTCTTCAGTGAAACTGTCAGATTGTCATTAATAGTCAGATTTCTGCATCACTGAAAACAGCCTATTTATATTTCAAATTAAAACAAGCGACTTATATTAATGCATTACTGAAATCACAGTAGCAAAATCAGCATAGAAGTGGAATTTAAGCCATTCGTTTGGGGCAATTCATATTCTAGTTATTACATTGTCACATTTAGTCTACATATTTTTATACAGAAGGAAAAAAAAAGATTTCCTGGAAAACAAAAAGGTTATTAAAAAAAGTAGGCTGTCAGTCACGACTAGCTGTGTTTTGGATAGTGTAGCTGCCATGCTGGTGGGTGGAAACTATGAAATGAAACCCAGCTGGAAGCAAAACGTAGGCTGAAAAGAATATTCACGCAACAGGAAAAGAAACAAAATCTAAAGTAAAAGTATCAGATTTTCTTTTGAACACAATAATTTGACTAAAATGACTAATTTACAGAAACCATTTTTTTGGTAATTAAAAAGGTGACAATTGAAATGCAAAACATGAGTACCTAGACTTCTGCTGTTGCTGGTATGTTTTCCCATTTCATTTTATCGTGTGTCGCTAACTTTATTCATTTTACACTGTTTAACTCTTCTTCTTTGCTCACCTGTCTGAACTGGCCCTCTGACACTCCGTCCCTGTAGAAGATGATCCTGGTGGGCTTATAGCGGGTCGACTTGTAGAACTGGATCAGCAGCTCTCGCACCATCGAAGCCAGATCCTGGATCACCTCCTGCCTGGGCCTCTGAACCCTCACCGTGGCACAGTACCTGCTGGGGTGGGCGTCCATACTGCCAACCACCTGGTGTGTGAGACAAAGCACCAACTACTTGAACTTGAGGCGATGGGATACAGTGTAGACCAACCAGACTGGAGTCTAAAACATAAAACATGTCCCCTAGGCCATAAACCGACTCAATAAGTTGAAGTATAGTCCAGACAGTCCAGAGGGAGTAATGGGAACTCACTGCTGCGATGGAGGGCTTCTTCCCGTCTCCAGCCGGGGGGTGTGTAACATCAGCCCCAAGGAAGATGACAGGCTGCTGGAACACTGACGGTCTGGAGGGGGAGACAAAGGAACCAGTCCGGACATTAATGCCAAAAGCAAAAGTCTGAAATAGGATTACAGGTTTGGATAAACGCGTGTATGTGCAATCATAACAAATGAGAGGACGCCGGACGGGGGGAAATATTGACTACTAATAAATGACAGTTGATTCGATTTAAGAGACCACTGTCCTTCTATCCTCCAGACACAGCTATCATGTACCGTTGGTGAGGCACCAGAATGTTGTTGATTCCCCCCAGCTTGACGTTGATCTTCAGGCAGAGGTTGGACAGGGTCTGGGGGGACGTCTTCACGACGTTCTTCACCTGGACACACTGAGTGGCCATTCCAAGGAGGGTGTCTCCAACCCTCTTCACCTCCGCTACAGGAACAACAGACAGGTATCAATGAAAGCATTGGTTTACTAACAGAAAGGGGCACAGAGTAGGTTAGGACATTCAGATGGACATTGTGAATATTC
>JACXGI010018502.1:0-13179 GCA_016801175.1 Esox masquinongy | reverse complement strand
GCTGTAACTACAGGGTGTCTACTGAACATGCTGTAACTACAGGGTGTCTACTGAACATGTAAGTACAGGGTTTCCACTGAACATGTTGTAATTACAGGGTGTCTACTGAACATGTTGGTACTACAGGATTTCTACTGAGCATGTTATAATTCAGTCACATATATGACCACCCCACACATACAAACCCATTTCCTGCTGTTACAGTGATAACAACAGCCAGTTACCTAGGTGACTGAAGTTCAAAGAAATATTCGTAAGCAACTGTAATTAAGGAAGGAAGGCTTTGAAGTGTACGGGAACGGAGAAGAAAAACATATAAAACCCAGACACAATCCTGCCGTGTGCTGATCAAGGTAGAAAAATGCTGTGACTTTTTTTTGCTCAGATTCGTGACCTACATAGCCTATTGCTGAGAGTCAACATGCTAAAAAAACAGAACATTTGGGAAGCTCAGAACACAGGAGTTTTAAACAGAAAGAAAACAATTAATTTTCTGCTTTTACCCTAAAACTAACTTACTCTCAGTGCCAAATACAGCCAGCGGAAATAACAAGGCCTTAAAGGCATGGTCCTCAACATCAGCAATGTCAAGGTGATTAACGTGAATGAAGCTAAAGTGTGAAAACTTTGTGTAGCTGCGTTTTCTCCTATTAACTTAACCAGGAACTGAACCACAATTTCAAGTCCAAACAGTTTATAACAGCCCAAACATGGACACAAAAGACCTAGACAGAAAAACAATACGGCAGAACCAAAGCCGCTTATGACCAGAAACAACAGCCAGGGCCCATGTGTCTGGTCTGGCTGCCAGAAGCCTAAAAACTACTAAAAAAAAGTTTGTATGACCTAACCATCCTCTACTGACCTCCGTCTTCTGATGTCATGTCACCTTTCGACCACACAATGATAAGAGTCAGAACCAAGGGGGATGGTTGAGTTGACATTCACTTGTTTCATTTTTGTTTGTGGAACTGAAATGAGGTCAGCCAGATAGCGGGAGTAGGCAGGAATATAATAAGAGCGGCACTGACAGCGTTTGTGCACCTGCCTGTACAGAACAAACATGGGCTCTCCTGTGCAACTCACTACTGGTCTTTCAACCCATGATAAAAAACCTCTCTCTTTCTCTCGTTCTCTCCCAGTCTGTAACCCTTTTCTCTACCGTTCAGTTTCTCTCTCCTTCTCCACTCCCTTCTCTCTCTCCTTCTCTATTTCTCCTTCTGTCAGACTATTAATGGTGGGTAAGAGGAGGACCTGCTATTACGCATTAGGTTCTGAGTAACTAATTATTATTCTGCCGGCACCAATGATGTGTTGTACAGTATAAATCTGTCAAAAAATGTGTACAACAATAACGTAATTTTGTCTAGCAAAGATGTAGAGAAGGGGTGTTTTGATTCTGGTTAATTCTGGCTTAAGGTGTTAGACACTGCATGGTTTGTGTCTACTTATTGGATGGGTGTTGACCTGACAAGCATAAACCTGGTATACACAAGGTTGAACTCACTTAGTTCTACCAGGAGGAAAATCAACCAAAGTCACCATCCACAGAGCTGGCAACAACTGGATACAACAACGTTCACTTTTAGACTGTAACAAGGTGACACTCAGTCTCAACTTCTCCTTCACAGTTAAACAGAAAAACATTTCCCTTCATTATGACCAGTAACCTGGCCTAGCAGGCATCATATACACACAGAGTGAAAAAGTGATGATAAAGAGCCTCTCACCTCCTCCTGCTACCCTGTGACTGGGTCCGGCCCCCGGCGACTCCTCACTCTCCCCACTCCTCCTTTCCTCCCTCCAATCTGCAGAGGTCCCATCGTCTCCAGGCTCCTGGGCCTCGGGGCTCTGTATCGAATCTGGCACTGACTCAAAGGCGCTGTTCTCCTCCTCTTCCTCCTCTTCGTCCTGCGAGGAAAAGACCGTGCTCTCTGAGAGGCGTGTGCTGTCCACTGAGGACAGCCGCGTGTGGCTGCAGTAGCGTGTTCTCCCCTCGTAGCCCGAGTTACTGTAGCAGGAGGTGCTGTAGCAACTGGTGCTGTAACAGGAGGTGCTGTAGCAGGAGTTGTCGCACAACTCACATTCGCTGCCCCTCACTCCTCTGCAGCCTCCCTCCGCCTCCTCGCTTTCCAGGCGTGGGTGTGGAGTCCTCCCTCCCCTCTCCCCGCCATCCAGGAGGTGGTTGAGTTCCGACAGGCGCTCGATAGACAGACTGCGGGGGAGAGTCCTACTGCGACAGCAGGGACCGGGGCACTCACGCACCTGGGAGGGGGACGCCAGGGACTGGGACTCCTCCTCCTCCTCCTCCTCCTCCCCCTCCTTGGAAGTAGGTTTGACGGTGGTGGCCTCCTCGGTGGGAGTCACTGGATCGCCCCCATCCTCCTGCCTCTGGCGTGCTGAGGGGAGGCTGTGCAGGAGGTGGTGGATGCGGATGTAGTGCGTGCGAGGCGTCTCCGGGTCGCCGCACGATGAGGCGATCACCGTCTCCAGCTCCGACACGGGCAGCGAACAGGGGCGGTTCCTGCGCCGCAGGGCGCTCCGCATGGGGGGGGAGGCACGGGGCGGGCGGTGACAGTCAACTCTCCGGGGTCCGGCTTCTACTACTCCTGGCTGTCTCTGCTCCTGCACCACCTCTGGTACCTCCTTAGTCGGCTCGGGCCCCGCAGCACCTTCTAGTGGCTCCTCCGGAGCACTGTTAGGTTCCTCACTGTTCACCTGTCTCTCCACATCTTCAGGGCCAGCCTGCACTTGGACCTCCCCCTCTTTCAACTCCATCTCCCCACACTGGGCTGGAGGCTCCTCTTCCACTCTCTCCCCCACCTCACCTCTATCCCTCTCCCCTTGTCTTTCCCCCTCCTCTACTCTCCACTCTCCCTCCTCCTCTCCTCTTTCCTCCTCTCCTCTCTCCTGGTCCTGCCCTTCAATTTCAGTCGGTTGCTCTGAGGAAGACACCTGCACCTCCCTAACTGTACTCTCCTCCATCTCAACCAGGGTGACCTGCTCCTCCACCCCTTCCTCGGCCCCAGGATGAGCCTCCTCTGTGGGGGAGGCGTTTGCGTTTTCAGTTGGGTTGCAACAGGTCTCCAGCTCCTCTTGGTCTGGAGCTCCATCTAGGGGGAGCTCGGGAGTGTCAGGCCCCAGGCTCAGTGTATCATCAGTGGGTAGATCTACAGGGGCATTTGGGTCCTCCTGGGCTTCCTCTAGCTGGTTAGGTTGGAGGACCAAAGGGCACTCCATGAGTAGAGAGATGTCTTCATCATCTGAAAGAATATGAATGGCTATCTTAGAAAGGAGACATGGGGAGGGACCCAATGTAATCAACTGCAGAAAACGCACTTTAGATTTAACATCATTGATTGAATTATGACCATTGCGTAAAAGAAATGTATTTGAAATTCCAGTACCAATTAACAATAATCTTGTTCACATTAACCTGCACTGAGATCTATGTTCTTAATCATATGGTCCATAAAACAGCACCTGACCACATCCTGATTATTTTAATCAAGTAATTGAGTGAAAGTTGATAAAATAGTGAGCTGTATGAACTGATGAGAGGTTATGGGTCTCCATTAAATAACACGGCTACAAAGTCAGAATTGTGGTTGAGTGTGTTTGAGGTGGCTGCTAAGGTTTTAAATTAGGTTTGAAGTAGACTGTGTAGGCTGTGTCATGAGTGAAGGCCGAGGGTCAAGGATCAAAGAAAATGAGTGCTACTGACCTGCTGGGTGAATTGAAGAGGTTATTTCAAATCTGAACTGCAGCTGTCCACTGACATGATCTGTCGGCAGTCTGCGACCAAGAGAGTAGCTCACCACCCGGTCCCTGGGGTCGAGACAGAGGGAGAAGGACACAAAGAGAATGGAAGAGTGAGAAAAAGAGAATGGGAGCAAGATCAAAGGAGAGAAAAGGGGAAAGCAGAAGACAGAAAGGGAGAAAGCCAAAGATCGAAAGGGAGACAGCGAAAGTTAGAAAGGGAGAGACAGAGAGAGAGTGGGGGAGAGAAATGCAGCACAGAAAAATATATCACGTTTAAATTCATAAAATTCCATACAACCAACATGCAAACTGGTCCAACGTACAGTCTGTACACGGCGGGAACAAGATCATCTAGCAGGGTTCAACAGTGAATTGTCCAAGGGGCAGGAGTGTGTGTTAGTGGCTGGGGTTGCTGTCCGCTCGGGTCACCTACCCAATGGCATGCTTCTCCAATAGCCTCTGCACGGGCATGGACAGCTTGCCCAGAAAACGCTTGATGATGGGCCGACTCTTAGCAAACTTGTCCTTCACCTCGATCTCCAGCACGTCCGTCGGCAGAGACACAAAGTTGAAGCACTGAGAGAGAGAGAGAGAGAGCGAGAGAGCGAGAGAGCGAGAGAGCGAGAGAGCGAGAGAGAGAGAGAGAGAGAGAGACTTGTGTTACATTAGTGGCTGCGGTTTTACTGATAACATCACCTTGAATACTTTCCATCATAAACTCTGGGTTCCTGCCCTGAATGTTGAACAGAACCAACAATAGCACAGTTAGGACAAACCATTTCCTTCTGCTGTTCTAATTACGTTGGTAGTCGGTTTATATTAGCAATATCTGAGATTTGTGGTATATGGCCATTTTACCACGACTGTTCAAGTTTAATTTTTGAATAATTTCTACACACTTCATGCACAATTGTTAATAATTAAAGACACCTTTTTACTGCCAGGTATTGTGGGTCAGCAATGGAGCAACAAGGACCAGCAGGAGACAAAGCACATCTTTGTTAAGTGGACCCTAAATAATGAATCCCTTCAAAAGTATCTCAACTTTTCATGGTTCTGCCAATGATAAATTATTATACACTGAAAGTCATCAAGGAGCGATCGTCAAGGTGTTGCCTTCTAAAAAAAATGGTCAACACGGGGCCAAGATTTCCACAATCACTTACACTTAAAAATAAATGATAGTATTGTTGTGTAAGAGATTACGTCATGCAGGGCAATCTTTGTACTGAAGCGTAGAGCTTGTATTATGTCATGATTAATGTATGACAACACTGGTTTCTTGAAGGACGGGGCCTTGAAATGTAAAATCATTCTTTCCATGTCTTGTCTCTACATCTCATTGCTTCACTCCCTCTGTCTATATCCCTCTAAGCTCTCCATTCCTTCACTCTCATTTATTTTTTAAATCTATACGGTCCCTCCCTGGTCTCCCCTCCCTCTCACTGCTGCTGCCCAGGGTGCTGAATGAAGGCAGGCAGGGAGTAACAGAATCTAAGCGCTGTCCAAGGTTCTTAAATGTGCTTTCCTCAGCCAAGAACCACAGAGAAAGCCTTGAACACCATCCAGAGGCTAGAGAGACCAGAGGAGGATCCAGCCTAGTGAGCAAAGCAGATGAAAGGAACCGGCAATACATCCGCCAAGACCATGAAACTAACTGGCATATCAACGTAGTGCTCAGGAGCTTCTCAAATGTATGTAAGAAGAGCAATGTGTGTTTGCAATCTCCCAGAGCACAGGTAACTACTGGGAGACATAACAAGGCTTGTCCTCCGTGAAAGTAGATTTGCTGCAGAGCGTCCAGTCGGTCGCAGGTCAGCAGAATAAAAAACGGCCTTGGCGTAGAAGACGGCTGAGTGGGTGCACCTTGAACCAAGCAGTTGTGACTGTCTGACCGGGTCATGGTTCCAGGACACTGATTCACTATGGGACTGCTCTCTAATGGAGCACCCGGCTGGGTTGAACTGCGGCTGCGACTCACTAAAAGCGACAAACCAAGCCACTCTGTTCTCCGTGCGCTGGCCTAGTTAACGCTGCCCATCCCCCCTCCTCTACACCTCTGCACCACCCCTGAAAATCCAATCTGTAGCAGCTGAATGTAATTTGCACCCAGCAGTGCCTCCCTCTATGGCTTTATCATCCGCAGCGCTCGGTTTTAATTGAAAATTACAGCCCTCCCCTCCATCTTGGAGAACAAACGCACAGGAAAACAACCACATAACGGTAGAAAGACACAGTCACACCAGCACCCAACGCAATGAGCAGGAAGAGGCTATTCCATTTAGAATCTATAGGCTAAACAATGTTTTAGCCTAGGACTATTTTCTCTATAGGTACTGCACACCAGTGACTACATGCATATACATAGAATTCATTCTATTCCAACAGGCCTGCCAAATGGAGGCTGGGAGTGTTAAAGGCTCAGCTGGCTGAATTGGCTCAATTAAGTCTTGAAGAAGGCATAAGCAAAACACAAACCATGTTTGTCTCAGTGGACTTTTTTGAGATGCACGCTTTTTGTTATCCTGATAATAAAAAATAACAATTTTGATTGTTCATGTATTTGCGGTGTGTAATTACACACCTGATTTGAGGAAGCTTTGGCTATGCCTACACATGTGCAAATGTATTTTCCATCCGTTTTGGCATTCCTCTGGCATGCATCCATCTAGCAGAAGCACTACTGCAGTGAGGAAACACTGCCGTAGCGCAGTGCCTACTGTGCAATACAGTGTGCCATAAAAACATTTGGCCCGCTGTGGAATAACCTCTAGCACATACAGTACTATACAGTTCTGTAGTTTTATTGAGTCACACTGCTGAACCACAGATGCCAAGCTAAACTTAGCAAGCCCACCAGACGGGTTGCTAGGGGAGAGTGTATTACTTAGCAACCCACCACAAAACAAAACCATCTCTCTATAGAGCAACTTTCACAACATTGTTTGTTGTCACTTAAAGCCCAGCAAGGGAGGTTTGTAACATTCCAGTCCAATTAAGATGGTTCCCCTCAAGTAAACCTCTCTGCCTAGTCTAGGCTACGTGGCAATGTGTAGTCACTAAGGAGTAAAAACAACAACATGCTCTGTGCTAGCTATCATTAGCCTGCCTTACTTCCTCGCGCAAACACATAAAAGAGAGTAAACAAACCAGGCCACCGGAGAGGATCCAGCAGCCTTTGCTGTGTTCTAGTGCCGGGAGCAAGGCAAATGCTGTGGTGGGCCGAGTAAGTCTTTCTATCAGTTCCAAGCCTCCCCATGACCCCTTGAGTAGGCGTTAATAAAGTTTTTGCGTATTAAGTGTTAGTGTGGCAGCTGTCCTGATTAGCATGATTAGCAGGAGCGGCTTGCTCCATCCGTGTCAGGAACACTATCCCACAGTGGGGGGGACACAAAACGCACGCAGTTGAGGCATGAATAATCATTTTGGCAAAAGAGAGGCAGCACGTGCCTAGGGTTGTTGCACAATTCTGAATTAATGGCAAATTCAAACCAACTCCTAGAGCTAGCAGTTATCATTATGTATACACCTAGGCTTAAAGGGGCTATCTGTTACATATATATTTTTTTGGTTGATAACTTTTTTCCCGTAAAGAATACAACTTTTAAATGCCTCCTCAGCTCACAACTACAACGTTTGTAAACAAACACTCGGCCTCAAAACATGTTTTTCATTATAATAAAGGCATGGAGTGTCACTAGGGGAATGAACACTACTTCTTACCAAATCATTAACAATCTAGTGGTGTTCAGACAGCGTGTTCCAATGCTCAAGAAGCATCAACAGCATGCTCTACTGCTCATCGGGCGTTTGATGATTAAATGCCTTTTGCCGAGTCAGACAGGCCTGCTTAGTCAAGCGCTAAGGTAACTACAGCTACAGTAGGTAATCAGGGGGTGGGAAACACGCCAGAAGGGATGGATTGTGACAAGGGCTAAACGCTTTGGAGGAGCCAGAGTGTGAAAGATTAGCTTGGGCCAGGGGTAGGTCACAGGGCTGATTCCTGACAGGGTTGTCTGCACTATATCACATTTTAAACACTTCCGACAAGGCACAAAATGAAGGGATGGTGGAGAATGGGAATAGCCACTAAGATCTAAAGAATTTATACTCAGTTTTTGTCTTGTTAAACAGAACAGAAAATCCTGTAAATAAATATAGAGTTGTTAGGATGTTCACAGGACATCAGGAGGTTGTCCTGGTAACTGTACAGTACATCTCCTAGTTGTTGTGAACCAGTTTGCTTTTACTCTTCAATCTTACAGTAAAGGTACTGCTTTGTGTTTACAATGTGGTCAGTTTACTTACTAAACACCTTTAAGTAAATGCACCTCCTGAATATACTATTCAAACTTGCTACCACTGATAAAAACGCAAGCTGATGAAATAATGAGGCATGATTTTACACTATGTATGCCTTTTTTTCTTTCTTATCTTTAGGTAGCAGTGTTGTATGTATGTATGTATGTATGTATGTATGTGTGTGCATTCATGTTTGTGTGTTTGTTTGTCTTTCATAAATGCAGGGATTTCAAATTACAGCTGCATTGTTGGGGCATAAACCACAAGTAGACAGGAAAAAAACATATACACTAAACCTTGTAGGTTATTGGAGAGATGGTGTAAAGCTATGGACAGAAGATACTTTAGGGTATCATAATAAGATAACTAGTTTTGAAGAAATAATATATAGGTTAGGCGAATTATGGTTACGGTTGAATTAAGTTTTAGCAGGTTGCTAAAGGTTATGCTGGTTGTCGCTAATTTGACTTTTGTCTTTAAAATCCACTTTTATTATTATAATTATTTTTCCGGCAACCTGACCATGAACATCAACAAAAATCAGCTGAATCTAGTTACCCACCTCTGTCAAAAACGCATCACGTTGACCACACAATGAGCTGCAATACACCCTCAATGTTACTCTCTCCCTCTGAGCAGGTGTGAGCGTAGGCCACATAAATTAGGTGGCAGGCAGTATATTTTACTGGCATAGAGGGTGTAAGCCTAAAGGACATTTATGGTTATGGAGAAGACAGCCACAGTAAGACAAAGAAGGCAACGATGTCTACAGAAATTACACTAGTCCACCAGAGTCTGCAGTGGAGAAAGTCAAACTGGGTAGAAGCTAGGTCTACAAAAGCAGCATAATAGAAGTGTTCCATCCAAAATGCCATCTTTTGACCAATTCATAGAAAATGTAATGAATTGTATGCATAATCCTTAAAGAAAACGTCATGAAAATGTAATGAATTGTATACATAATCCTTAAAGAAAATGTAATGAATTATATACATAATCCTTAAAGAAAACGTAATGAAAACGTAATGAACTGTATACATAATCCTTAAAGAAAATGTAATGAAAATGTAATGAATTGTATACAAAATCCTTAAAGAAAATGTAATGAAAATGTAATGAATTGTATGCATAATCCTTAAAGAAAACAGGGATACTGATATTGTGATGATGTTGGCGTAGATGCGTCAACATTTTTGAGGTGTTAGCAGCTGTGTAGGCCCCTTTCGTCGAGCAGTGCTAACACGCATTTAATGTTTCATCAACTCCTACCTGTCCATCACAGTTGTAGCCTACTGAAATGCCAAAATGCTCCCACGCTGGAGATTTAAACCAAGTTGGAGGATTTTAAATGTTGTTTTATCAATACCACCTCTTGCCAAAGTTGAACTAGCTGTCAGTTATAATGTTTATTGCTACATGGGCAAAGGCTCTCGTTTAAAGAGTATAGCCTATTTAAGCCCACATGTTGTCTATGGAGAAGGCAAACTTAACCTTCAACTGACATCCATCACAAAAAGTAGGTGTCATGTAACACAATTGATTGGGGTTCCCCAATATAGAGTTTTCGCTGAGACGGAAGATTAGTTTTTTCACGTAGATAATCGTTATTTCACAAAGCTCTCTCAAATGGCTTTAGTCTGGGGAGAGCAATGTTACTGACCTTGCACCGTTTTGGCCCTGCTCTCCCTGAGTGAGAGAGTTATGTGCATTGAGACAGTCTAACAAATGTCTTTAAGCAAGAACTTCAACAAATCTTAGATATTCGGCCATTCCCATTTAAGTAATTCAACATAGCTATTTGTTACTAAAAAAAGTTTTTAAAACGTATTTTGATCTCCTCTGAACTATTCCGGAAATCAATGACATTTGTCTTGGTAAAATGTACATAAGGTAGGTATATTTCATTACTAATGTGTGTGGTACATCAGATGGCATACCACGGACATCACAAAACTTTCTACTGTTCCAGACACTAATAAGGACAGCCCTTAACCAAGCTATGTTGGCCAAATATCCCCTCATATACATATGGACCGATGTAAATAAATGACAAGTCCACTCACTGAGACACTACTCTGAATGATACAGAAGGTGCCGTCTCATCTGTGCGCATATAAACTGCATGTCTGGTCAGAATGGGAGCATTGCATTGATGTTACCGCTGCTATCTATGGTGAAAGATCAAATAGCACTGACTTGGCCCACATGGAACCAATTCACTGAAGGCAATCAAAAAGGGATGGGAATGAAAAACATGAAGGCTTCTCTTCAATCTTTTTCAATCCTGTGCTACTATCAGTATTCCATCTTTCCATGAAAGCTAATCACTTCTCTGTCTCGGCTCTTCGTCATGATCACTCGCTTGCTCTATTGCTTATTGTCTCTCCTTGACTATCGTTCCGCCTCTCTGCTTTTATTCTTTCGTCCCTCTCAATCAGGCCCTCTCCGAGGTTCTGTCATCTTCCTCTGGTAATGTAAATTGTGAAATAGCACTCTCATCAATCTCTTTAAGGGAACGTGTGGTGTATGTCACTACCTCTACACTACTGATCTAACCGACAGTGATGTCATGTCAGGGTGCCCTTCACATTATCAATCACTTATATCACAGACAAAGGAAGCTTACAGCCTGAAGTCTTTGCTCAAAGTACAACAAGTACTGTATTAGCACCCCCCCAGCATAGCAAATGGATGTATCCCTCTCAGAAGGCATGTAGGAGACTCTGAGACCAAGAAAAAGAGGATCACCATCCCGAACGTGATGCATGGTAGTGGCAGCATCATGCTATGGGGATGCTTCTCGGCATCAGGGCCTGGAAAGCTTGTTAAAAGGGCAAAATGGATGCAGAAAGGGACAAAGAAATCTGTGAAGAGACCTGGGAAAAGATTAATCTTTCAGCCGAACAATGACCCAAAACATACTACCAAAGCCACGCTGGAATGGTGTAAATATGAAGGGGTTCAAGGGGCTGAATACTTTTGAGAGCAAATGTAAATCATTCTGATTTGGTTCTGAAATAAATACAATTTTTGTGTTATGTGCCTCACATCAGAAAACCAGAAAATATAATTTACCAAGTAATGCAGGACCCTGGGTGTCAAACCACTCCTGCCTTCTGTTACCCAAACCTTATTTAAATAATTTGAAAGCGGAGAATGTGGGTCGCCATAAAATGAACACCACCAAATTTGTAATTAAGCCAAGTACAGCTAAGCTGGTGAGGTGAGATGAGACAGGGGGATTAGGTGGTATTGCAAAACATGTATGACATTTCCAAGACACTGGTGACCTTTGTGTTTGAAACGGAACACGCTTGGGATTGCAGCAAAACTTAGTGAACATAAGAACATCCACACATTAAAAAGAAATGTATTCCGTCCGACAGGCTGACAGTCTGAGAGGGATGTCCTAGCTAAACTCCACTCAGAAAAACAACAAAATTTGAATATTCAATGTAGACAACATAATAGCAGCAAATACATGTCCATGCAGTTAGACTTCTTTCGCACTGTCAAAGTCACCCAGTTGGAGCTGGTGTCATTTTCAGGGCAGAGCAGATGCTTTTTGTTTACGCTCTGCGGGGAGGGGCTCGGTGCCAATGCCATCCTCTGCCTCAGGGCCCTGGGGGATACACAGGGACACTGTGGGTGGTGACATAGACACAGGATATCTATTAACTCAGGCATAACCCACACAGTCTGCGATGACAGCAGAGGAACTCCCGAGCACCCGTAAGTGTAGACTCATACAAACAAACACGTTCCGTTTAGGGTGACCTGTAAGCCATTAAATCAAACGCCACTGTGGCTGTGACAAAAAAAAAAAACTGTAATTTAGAATTGTACACAATAGGGCAATTAAAACGAAAATAATTCAAACAATCAATCAATAATGGCTCATTGTCTAGAATTGCCTCGCTGATCCCTGCTACAGTGTCTGGAGACTGGCACATCTTGTACAGGCTGCAGACTGAGTGTTCGAACAAAATGGAGGAATCAGATCAGTATGCGTTAAGGGCTGATGTTTTAGTCCTTTATCCTGTTCAAAGACATTGCTTCTCTGGGGATCCCTCTTTCAAGACTCTCACTGCTCTGCGTGAAGAAGTCAGACATCTCAATGTCAAACGCGAGTCCTCGACAGACACACGGCGACAACACAGCTTACCCAATGAGCACAGCAGGTCGGCAGCGCGTCTGACACAGTTCCTGAACTTCCACTGTGGCGCTTTCTTCTCGCCTTTCGGCACTTTGTTCAAGGACAAATCATTACTTTGGAAAATGACCTTTGTTACCAAGCAACTAAAATGAGCATGCGCCCCATGAATTCTAAAAAGCCATGCACCTTGTCAAACAAGGAGTGAGTGCACCCGTTGTTAAGAAGACACTTTACAGGTACAGTATCAGGGTGAAATGTGTTTCCCAGGTTAGTCTAAACATTGTCAGGGAAATGGTCTGCAAGCTCAGAAGTAATTCCAGGGAAAGGCTAAGCAAAGCAGAGACAGGCTGACAGTCTGAGAGGGATGAAAACCAGTCTAGATTACCACCTGTCAGTCAGGAGCCCGTCAGTCCTTTTTCTCACTGTCCCCTTTACCTCACAGCTCAGAAACACAACAAACATTTGCTTTCGTTTCATATATATCATCATTTCTCAGCTTTCATCATATATAATTTCTCAGCTTTGCCACTCACTGAAGATGTGTCAGGGTAGAATTATATTCAATTCAGAGAGACATGAGGGACCTTAACAAACACAGCACATGACACCCTAGAGAAGCCATCAACCTCGAACCATTAAGGAGAAAAACATGTTATTATCATGTCCCGGGCAACAGGCATGGAGTGGATAGGTCTGTCCTCAGCTTTAACCTCGAAAAACCAGGCTAACCAAAACATGGCTCTGCAGTAACCAACCTCAACAGAAAGAAGGTAATCTCTACAAAACCCCTAAACAACTGCCAATGATCAGACCACTGTCAACCACAAAACCACTGTAACCATTTGACCACTGTCAACCACTGTAAATCATTTGAACCCTGTCAACCATTAGACTACTGTCAACCACTAAACCATTGTCAACCACTAAACCACTTGACCACTGTCAACCACTAGACCACT
>JACXGI010018501.1:0-13174 GCA_016801175.1 Esox masquinongy | reverse complement strand
AACTACAGAAACGCAGATATACTGTTATAACAACTACAGAAACGCAGATATACTGTTATAACAACTACAGAAACGCAGATATACTGTTATAACAACTAGAAAACACGGACATACCTTTATAACAACTACAGAAACACATACTGTTATGACTACAGAAACAGAGATACTGTTATAACAAGCTGCTTAATTCACTGAGTGAAAACATTCTGAAAATACTCATATACTGAAGGTATGTTAACGACGGTAACTATGGTAACAGGGCTCTTACCTGCCAGGGTCAGACCCATCATCTCAGCTGAGAGGTCAAAGGTATTGGCCCGATACACTGACCATGGCCGGTGACGTGGGCTGGCCTTACCCTTTCCTGACATCATTGCTGGGGGTCAAGGGTCAGGGGGCTGAAGTTCACGGATGAAGGGGTAAGAAACACTTCCTCTCCAGATACGCTCCTTGTGTGTAGGTTGATCTCCTCAGTCTCTGGAATCCAAGCCATGAAGCTAGGGAGGGAGAGAGTCAGAGTGAACGTTAGACAGAGGGAGAGAAAGACAAAGAAAGACAGAGAGAGAGAGAGAGAGACGAAGAGAGAGAAAGACAGAGGGAGAAATACAGAGGGAAAGACAAAGAGAGAAAAGGACAGAGGGAGAAAGACAGAGGGAGAATGACAGAGGGAGAAAGAGAGAGAGAGAAAGGCAAAGAGAGAGAAAGACAGTGGGAGAAAAACAGATGGAGAAAGACACCAGAGAAAGTGATTTAAAGAAGGAGACAGTGGACATACACCTGATCTTTGCTGAAGTCTGCCTTTCCATCAGCTGAATTCTGCAGGTATTGTGAGTCAAGTAACAGAGTGTAACGACTGGAACATGAAACTAATGGTATTGAGGAATTAATGTGGGGTAATTCACAGAGGGTTTAATGTGGGGTCATTCACAGAAGGTTTAATGTGGGGTAATTCACAGAGGGTTTAATGTGGGGTAATTCACAGAGGGTTTAATGTGGGGTCATTCACAGAGGGTTTAATGTGGGGTCATTCACAGAGGGTTTAATGTGGGGTAATTCACACAGGGTTTAATGTGGGGTCATTCACAGAGGGTTTAATGTGGGGTCATTCACACAGGGTTTAATGTGGGGTCATTCACAGAGGGTTTACCACAGAAATGCCAGATGGAACTGGTACAAATGTCTCCAAACTAGTGGACTTCATGTCGGAGTAGTTTTATGTAGCCTTACAGTAAACTCTTAGAAAAAGTGCAATCTAGGACCGTTCTATCTAGAAGTGTTCTTCGGCTACATATCCTTACAGGTTGAATGTTTTTAAGAACCATTTTTGGTTCCAGTTAGGACCCTTTTTGTTTTCACTTCGAATCCATTCAAAATGGGAGTCTAAATGTTACCCAAAAGGGTTCTACAGTGACAACAGAAGAACCATTTTTTAACTACTTTGTATGAAATAGTGTAAATGTACATTTTATCTAAATGGAACCCAAATAGGGAGGAAGTTCACTTGCTCTTCCACCTTAGACTCGATGATCCTCAATTATTTATCATTTCTGATTTCTACAAACAATTTAAAATATTCAACAGCAGATGGTCATGGGGAAACTTCTGCTTTCATGAACTAATGCGGGATCAACAGTCTGATTAGGAAACTCCAAGCCCCAGAGCAAGGTGTTGTTGTGATCCAGGGAATATGTGTGGAGAGAAAATATGAAGAAGTGGGAGTGGGGGGGCTCTTTAATTGTCTGTGCCCTGGAATGATACTTTCTATTTTCCCATCTGTAAAAAGCACTAAAACACATAGAGTTAAGAGGAGATGTGGTACTTTTCACATCTCTGCAGAGTGCGAGGAGATTGAAAGAGCAGACTACAACTTCTTTCAGGAAACTAATGGGGTGTGTCTTATGTGTTTTTAAATAGTATTTTGTCCAAAAACAGCTTACTGACTAAGATGATACAAACACACACATACACACACACACACACACACACACACAAACACAAACACACACACACGTACACACGTTTACATGGTCCTGGACCTTCTATACAGCATGAAAGCAGTCCAAGCTCCCAGAATATTCTGCTTCATTGCCCCTTCCTCTTAACTTCAGCCAACCCGCACCTATTTACACATCCACTGACATCACTAGAAAGGTGAAAGAAATCAACAGGAAACATTGATTGTACCCCTTAATAATTAGCGTCAGATCCATGAGGACTTCAAGGAAGGTAGAAGCATTACTGTATTCGCACATGGATTCAGTAGTTTAAAAAGGCTTCCAAATAAAAAGGTTATCAAATAAATGCTAATAACAGGCTGACTGGTGAGTGTCTGTGGGTTATTCAACATGGATTGCTTTTATTAAAAGATCATCGCAGACAGACAGCTACCAGGCACACATATCTTATGGACACAGTGAATTGAGAAAGGCAGTTCCTGATTACTCAGAGTGGTATTAAGACTCTGTTGCTGGATAAATATGTCTGACTGTTGTCTTCTCCCACCCCTGCTCAGTGTTTTAACACCTCTATGGTGTCTACATCAGCGAAGACAAAAATCTTGCGCAAGAAACTGAGACACTGACACCCAGTGAGATGAAGGTGCACTTTTAAATAGATTTAATGAATTCAAATGTCAACAGTATTAGTATTTAATTTGCAGCAAATTACTGTATAATAAATACGCACATTTAAATTGTGACAGCGCAAAAAATAGTGTCCCAAATTAGAGAATTTTTTGTGTATTTAAAGTAATAAATTCTAAGAAAACACACAAATATTACATGAAATGTAATGGAAACTTGTTCATCCGGTACACACGGAAGGACACTCCATTACAGCCCACTACTCTCCTCTATATTAACTATTTTTCTAATGTTTATAACTCTCTTCTATATTTACCACTTTGCTAATGTCAATATAAGCCTATAATGCCACAAAAACAGATCTTTAAAAAGTTACGGATGTTTTTGTGAGCTGCGATGGCTAGGAGTTCCATGTCAAGTGTTCATAAACAGAGGGGATCAGAAGGTGGGTCATCTTGTTGGCGCTGCATCTTCATTGTGAAACAGCGAAATGAAAACAGGAAATTCACTCCATCACTCAACCAACTGTTAAACATGTCCTCCTGGTTCCGGATGGGGAACTGTAACACTCTCTCTCCCTGTCACCTTTAACCTCTGTCGTTATCAGGACAGAAGCATGCCCTAAATGCAATATTGTTCACTTGACATGGTGCATAGGCCCGTGCAATAAAATTACTTTCAAAACAACTCTGGTTCTCCATTTAAATATCTGTCTCTTTATTGATATTACTCTCATTGTCACCTCAGAACCCAAACCAAACAGGAGTAAAATCCACTGATCTACAGTGTATGGTGGCAGCTGTCACTTGTATCAGCCTTTATACAACATGGAAACGCATGTGCTCGGTTTGGTTTGCCATTACGTTTTACAGTATACCCAAGTGATCTGACTGGCCTAGTCCATACTAATACTGTAACCAGATAAACAGACAAGAAATAAACAAAAAGATGAGATATGAAAAGAGAGAGAGAAACTGAGAAAGACAGCGAGAAAAGGGTAAGAGTAGAAAACATAAAGCAAATAGTGTTTTTACTTGATTTAATCAATCAGACCTGAAGGATCTCTGAGCTCACCCTCTGCGACCACTTTTTCATTTCCTGTAGCTTTTCTCAAACACTTAACATTTCCTCTTACACAAACCTGCAGGCACATTAGCCATCACACCCACACACACTTCCAGGTGCTCTACACGTACAAACACACACTGACAACCCTAACCACCAACCCTTCTTGCTTCCGGATCAGTCTGTGAGTGAATTATAGAACAAAAGTAGAAAGAAACTCAAGATGAACTATTGTTCGTACGGTCAGGCAGATCTGTGTGTGTGTGTGTGTGTGTGAGTGTGTGTGTGAGAGTGTGTGTGTGGGTGTATATGTGTGTATATGTGTGTGTCTAAGTATGAAAAATGGGGACCAAATTTCCCCAAACTATGGCTGAACCAGGGAGTATTTAAAAAAATCAATCTCCGCGACTCTGTTTTGAAAAAGGGGATTTTTTGTCCTCAGTGTTTGAACCAGTGATGGAGACATATGTGTAAGAGAGTTAGGCCAATAGACAACCCTGGGTCATGGAAGAATCACTTTTAACTGTGTATGTGTGCAGTACCGTACACAGACCTTCTGAGGGCGTGTGCTGAATCTGAAAAAGTGGGCGGAGTTGTCGGTTCATGGACGGGTGTGGGTGATGCGCAAAAAAAAACGGATGACGCATGCCCATCAGAGTGAGTGTCGCGCGTAAAAAAAACGGACAACGCATGCCCATCAGAGTGAGTGCCGCGCATAAAAAAAACGGACAATGCATGCCCAACAGAGTGAGTGATGCGTGTAAAAAAAAACAAAAAGACGGACAACGCATGTCCATCAGAGTGTGTCGCGCAAAAAAAAACAAATAAATGGACGATGCATGCCCATCAGAGTGAGTGACGCGTGTAAAAAAAAACAAAAAAACGGATGACGCATTCCCATCAGAGTGTCGCGCAAAAAAACCCAAATAAACAGACGATGCATGCCCATCAGAGTGAGTGACGCGTGTAAAAAAAACTAAAAACGGACGAAGCATGTCCATCAGAGTGAGTGCCACGCATAAAAAAACAAAAAAACGGACGATGCATGCCCATCAGAGTGAGTGACGCGTGTAAAAAAACAAAAAAATGGACGACGCATGCCCATCAGAGTGAGTGACGCGTGTAAAAAAACAAAAAAATGGACGACGCATGCCCATCAGAGTGAGTGACGCATGTAAAAAAGACGGACGACGCATGCCAGTCGGTGTGCGCGACACACATCACCAAGGCGGACGGGCACATCAACTGGAAAGGGCACTAGGATAGCAAAGGGGGCACGTGCTCTGCACAGGTTGAGCCTTA
The DNA here is from genome assembly GCA_016801175.1 of Esox masquinongy. NCBI lineage: Eukaryota > Metazoa > Chordata > Actinopteri > Esociformes > Esocidae > Esox > Esox masquinongy. The sequence continues at coordinate 8,225 of JACXGI010018501.1, read as the reverse complement.
CCTGTACGTGCCTGTATGTGTGTACTGGTGTGTGTGTGTGTGTGTGTGTGTTGCTGCTATTTCTGTATGATACACTTATACAGACCCTCCTGGGTGTGGGTGCTCTTGTGCATCCATCCAGACAACTTCTGCATGTGAACATCTATTTTTATATCAGGAGCTTCCATCAAAGCACCTCCCACACACTTATGAAAACACAGGCAGAGAGAGAAACATTTACTGCCACTCAGACATAAAGACTCATCCTCCCAGAATGCCCTGTTCACTGTCATTTGGACATAAAGACTCATCCTCCCAGAATGCCCTGTTCACTGTCATTTGTACATAGAGACTCATCCTCCCAGAATGCCCTGTTCACTGTCATTTGGACATAAAGACTCATCCTCCCAGAAAGCCATGTTCACTGTCATTCGGACATAGAGACTCATCCTCCCAGAAAGCCATGTTCACTGTCATTCGGACATAGAGACTCATCCTCCCAGAAAGCCATGTTCACTGTCATTCGGACATAGAGACTCATCCTCCCAGAAAGGCTGCATGTTTACCCATTCAATAACTACCAGGGTATGCTCTATGCTGGCGGATTTGTACCAAACAAAACTGAGGGCAGTTAGCCCAGTCTGCTAATGGGTTCTGGTGTCATTAGGCTGTGTGAGTCAATGGGGGCTTTAACACGCTGTAATCCTCACAGCCCGGGGATCTGTGGGCTGTGGGAGGAAGGCATCACGTCCCCGTCTTTCTGGATCTGAAGCACCGCCACAGGGAGCCAATCAGACATCAGAGATCTATTAGAACTATTAGAATGATCAGAGATCTATCAGATAGGTCAGACATCAATTAGATCAATCAAATACATCTGCATACCTCCATTTGAGATATATTCGTCATCATAGATAACGGAGATAACAAAGAAAACGGATCTATCATATCTATTAGGGAGACATCAGAGACCTGTTAGTCATCAGATCTACCAGAGATAACAGATCTATCAGATCTATTAGGGAGACATCAGAGATCTATTAGTCATCAGATCTACCAGAGATGACAGATCTATCAGATCCAGCCAATTGTGAGGAGGACCATGACCGTAAGGAGGCTCTGGTTCTGGCTGCGTATAACACCAAACGCACTGCTGAGACAGACTCAACCATCTGGACTGTAGCATCCATCATTCTCTCATCGTCTCCCTCCCTTCTTTACTTCCTTCTTCCTTTTAGTAGTATTGAAAGGTAAACCCAGCTTGGGGCCCCTTCCATGTAGTATAACTTAAATTTCCAGGCCCAACCCCACTGAACTTCCTTGGCTCACAGCATCCATGATGTTTAAGATGTCAACTTTTTTCATGGATAGTTCAAAGATCTTGGCCTATAGATGCTGCACACCAATTTTCTGTATTTATTTTTTATACTTTTAAACAAATGGTCATTTCAGCTAAATTCCAACCACATTCATTGAAAAACGTAACACTACTTCACCATATGGATGTGTAGGAACACATCATGCCAAGATCACAAGACCTCTCCGAGGCCCTCCGAAGATATTTGAAGCACATCCCACCACTGTCCGATGGATCATCATGCAAGAACGTCCCAGAAAAGATGAGGCGGCAAACAATTCCTCCCAGTCGATGTAAGACGCTGACAGAATGTTACTGGAAATGTCTACATTAGGTCATTTCAGCAGCTATTGAAGCAATAGGGGTGAGAACAGGTAGGAAGGTCGCCTGTACAATCTGCTTCTGTATGCTTAGAGACAGCTCTGTGTGACAGACACGCGGACACCTTTAGGGAACTCTGTTTCAGATGTAAAGCTGACACACAATGAAGAAGACTCCCAGGATAACAACACTATTATTTCCCAGACAACATGGACACTGTTCTCACACACTGTCAGTCAAACAGCATGGGGGAGTGACCTTCACTGATGACGGAGAAGGGTAAGATGAAAAGGAAAGAGACCATAAACTTCACTATGATGCTGTGATTATTCAGAGTTACAGCAATGGCTTCCCACTGGAAACACAAGTTTTACGAAGACACAAAATGTTATTCCTACTGAAAATCCTGTTGTCCCTAAACCTAACTCTTAAGATAACTCCAAAAACGTCATCTTCACTTCTCTAACTGTAAACCATCCCCGAGTTGTAAGTTTGTTTCTAAACCTATAACCCTTAAGTCGAGAATGTACTTTTTCCGCATGGTGACTGTCTATAATTTACTATTCTTGTTAGGATTTAAGCATAGAAAAACCTGTAAACACACAATCTCTCTTGGGCGGAAAACTCTTACATTTAATTGTTTTAGATTACCTAGATCACTGGTCCAGGAGATTTCAATCATGTTGCAGCAATAAATAAATTATTGCTTAGTCTGCCAGTGAAACATTTGAGGATCTTAGTGTCAATAGTTAATCAGTCTCTGTCACACACTCACACACAGACAGATACACCTGTATTGTTACAATAAACCGCTAAAAATATCCAGCAGATCAAAGCAGAGCCTTTCCAGAAGCGAGTGTGTTTGAGCATTTCGTTCACGCAGTGCCATTGTCGACCGTATACAAACACGCGACACAGCTGCCTTTCCTGTAGGCCTAAACGGATGCAATACGACAGACACGGGCGGTAACAAACCGACTGCAGTTTATGTCTCGAGCTATGTATGCACTCATATAGCATGCAGCGGTAAGGACGCATTAAAATACAGCATTTAAAATGTACGGAATCATCAATAGTATTACCATTCTATTAAATGTCATGAATCAATGACCGAGTAATTATCTTTGACGTTCCGACCCTAACAAAGATTGCGTCATAATCAAATCCGCTGTACTGATGATGCTCGTTCAGTTGGATCTGTTGTTGACAGCAGAAGGACTAGCAGTCCCGTTACTTAATAAGCAACCCATAGCCCATCACATACAGCAAGAAATCGGCTGCAATGGGATTGACATGTCATGCAAACAGAAACGATTTTGCATTACAGAATAGCGATTGTTTAACAGCAAGCAACACGCCTGAAACCCCATCCATTTCCAACAGATATCATGCATTTTAGAGATTAAGACACAGGCTACGCATTAAATAAGATAGGTTACTTACTTTAAGAAACACGCAACATATTGCCTCCATCCGTGTTTTGAAACGGTTGGCCTATATGTGCACTTTATTTGTTAGCCTTGTGATGCCCATCTCGGTTCCTCCTGAAACCGTCGGAGTCCGCAGTAAGACTCGCCCTAGCCCGAACTCTGAATGACACATTACGACGTAATAAATCTGTCGCGAGGCCCTCCTCTCTCTTTCAAACGGACCGTGGCGCGCTCGGGCGCGCTACGTCTGAAGCAGTCTTCATTAAAAAGCGTGCTTCATTAATGAGGATGATGTTGTGACCATGGCTGTATGAAAAAAACTACCTTTAAGTATCCAGCAATTATAAATCACATTTGCTTCATACATATTGAGATTAAATTTTAAAAAATGCTGGGTGTTAGGTTATTGCTTCATGCACTATTTGGTAACCGATAAATATTTCAGAATGCAGTCAATTAAATATACTTATAGTCAAATTGTGGCTATATAATCCAGTGTTCAGTGTCTTGGGACGAGAACAATGTATATTTCCCGTCACTGATGCTTTGTCCACCATGGTCCACTTACACTGGTGTCTTGTGGTATATGTTCGTGCAGGAACATTCATGTATCCTACAAACGCTTTCAAATAAAGATGAAATAAGCGCATTGCCACGTTTTTATTTATTTTACCATCTGTATGGTGAAAATAGCATATAACCAGTATGAATATCATATGCAACTGTGCTTACAATCGGGATTGAGATAATTTAGTTGCTTTTTGAGACCATTCATTTTGGTTTTATATTGATATATTTTCTGGCCTTTGGCGCAGAAACCGGGAGGAACGTACCCACTGAATACAGTGATTCAATTTCCCGACCACATTTGGGCATCCTTTTCTGATTTCAATGTTCCCCCCTCCAATCAGAACTGTTCTCGAGACGCGCATCTTTTTCACGCCCCACCTGTGCAGCGAATATTAAAGCATACCAGAGGGCGGTCATTCCCAAAACCGGTCGGTTCAGTAGAAACGCAACGAGTTGAACTGGAATGTCTTCTATCTTACAGTGACTTGGTGGATTTGAGGCATGGAAATATAGGGATATAGCGTAATTAACTTTTAAATTATAGCGGTTTTTCACTCCGTAGCCTTTGTCTTGGTGCCCGCGAGAGGGGCTCAGCCACCCAACTACTGGAGCTGTTAGGAAATTGGTTATTTAACTCAAATCGGCTATTTAACTCAAATCGGCTTATCAATTAAGTGGGTTAAAACATCTGAGTTGAATGACCACTATGGAAGGATCTAGACAGATGAAAATGGTGTTGTACTTTTTAACTACCGGATTGCATCTTCTGACTCTACCACATGGATCTGTCGCAGAGATTCCAACCAAACCTTCGGGTACGGTAACGGACCTGCCCTCAACCAAGTCAGCGCCGGGGGATCATCAAATTTTCCCAGACGCGGAGAAACCGGATCTGCCGGTCTTCGCTATGAACTATCCCCGTATACAGGTGCCGTTTGAGATCACCCTCTGGGTGCTGCTCGCATCATTCGCCAGGATCGGTAAGCAAAGTAAACAACGTGAGCACAACCGTCAGAAAAATAAGAATAGGATAAAATGTTAAGGCGTTTCTCTTAGTTATCCTCAAGTTACCTCAATATCGTCGAGACATTGCTAATAGGAATTCACCGAGGACATCCGCCCAAATATCTAATATAATTTAATTATTGTAATTTGTGCATGCAAAGCCCTTAATTTCCCATATGATCTTGTTTAATGTTCCCTTAAAGATCAATTTACACTGAGGTGCCTGTGTAGAGCATTTGACCTTTAACCTCTCCTTCCTCCCCAGGTTTCCACATTTACCACAAGGTAACCTTCTGGGTCCCAGAACCGTGTCTCCTGATCAGCATTGGTCTGATGGTGGGGGCCATCATGCACGCTGTCCACGAGGAGCCTCCGGCTGTACTCAGCTACGACCTCTTCTTCCTCTACGTTCTTCCTCCCATGGTCCTGGACTCCGGATACTTCATGCCCATGCGGCCCTTCTTTGAGAACATTGGCACGGTACGCTGGTGCCAGATAGTAGATGCCCTCTCACAATAATGACGCAGATGGCAATAATCATGATATTTTTCATGAAATGCGTTTGATTGAATACAAATTTCGTAGAGATGCAGTTGCACTCAAAAGTCCGCATACTCTTAGTTCTTATTAATACTGTGTATTGCCCCTTTTAGCATCAATGACAGCGTGCAGTCTTTTGTAATAGTTGTGTATGAGGCCCCGAATTCTTGCAGGTGGTATAGCTGCCCATTCGTCTTGGCAAAATACCTCCAGGTCATGCAAAGTCTTTGGTCGTCTTGCATGAACCGCAGGTTTGAGATCTCCCCAGAGTGGCTCGATAATATTAAGGTCAGGAGACTGTGATGGCCACTCCAGAACCTTCATCTTTTTCTGCTGTAACCACTGGAGGGTCAACTTGGCCTTGTGCTTAGGGTCATTGTCGTGCTGGAATGTCCAAGAGCGTCCCATGAGCAGCTTTCGTGCAGAAGAATGCAAATTGTCTGCCAGAATTTTATGATAACATGTTGCATTCATCTTGCCATCAATTTTCACAAAATTCCCTGTGCCTTTAGAGCTCACACACCCCCAAAACATCAGTGAGCCACCACCATGCTTCACAGTGGGGATGGTGTTCTGTTCACTATAGGCCTTGTTGACCCCTCTCCAAACATAGCACTTATGGTTGTGACCATTAAGCTCTATTTTGGTCTCGTCACTCCAAATTACAGTGTGCCAGAAGCTGTGAGGCGTGTCAAGGTGTTGTCGGGCATATTGTAACCAGGCTTTTTTGTGGCATTGGCGCAGTAAAGGCTTCTTTCTGGCAACTCGACCAAGCTGCTCATTTCTGTTCCAGTATCGTCATATTGTGCTCCTTGAAACAACCACACCGTCTTTTTCCAGAGCAGCCTGTATTTCTCCTGATGTTACCTGTGGGTTTTTCTTTGTATCCCAAACAATTCTTCTGGCAGTTTTGGCTGAAATCTTTCTTGGTCTACCTGACCTTGGCTTGGTATCAAGAGATCCCCGAATTTTCCACTTCTTAATAAGTGATTGAGCAGTACTGACTGGCATTTGCAAGGCTTTGGATATCTTTTTATATCCTTTTCCATCTTTATAAAGATCCATTACCTTGTTACGCAGGACTTTTGACAGTTCTTTTCTGCTCCCCATGGCTGAAAAAGGTTGGGGACCGATGACCTATGGAGTTTGGGTTGCCAGGCAATGGATTTTGCGCTGTGTTACCCTTGTCTGTTTTTGGGAACCATGCAGTGCTATAGGGCTGGGTTTAGCCCAGACACCGCCACATCTCCCAGGCACTGACCCACCTGACTCCTAACGCATCACTGCAGATTTGACAGCTCCCCCACATTTCCCAGATTACAGAGTGAGACCTTTATCCAGGTCTCATTGGGTGAAACGACCTAAGACGGTGGATATTTATTAAGACGAACCGCTCATCGGGGCAAACTATTGGCGACGTGGGACTTAACATTGTTAAATAGTGTTTAGAGGTTCTGCCGATACAACAAGTTAATCTTTGTAACTTTTGTAACACTTTGAAACTTTTGGAGACACTGGGGTTGGGACGTTTTTATAACCTGTTACAGAACTAAAGTATCGTTGACTTCCTTCACCTGAATGTGAAAGCTACTTCAGTCTTCACAGCTTGCTTGCCATCTTCTGCCGACAGGTGCTTTGGTTTGCAGTGGTGGGCACCCTGTGGAACAGCATCGGTGTTGGCATGTCTCTGTATGGGGTGTGTCAGATTGGGGCGCTGGAGGTGCAGGACATTAACCTGCAGGAGAACCTGCTGTTTGCCTCCATCATCTCCGCGGTGGACCCAGTGGCCGTGCTGAACGTCTTCGAGGACGTCTCTGTCAATGAGCAGCTCTACATCGTTGTGTTTGGAGAGAGCCTGTTCAGCGACGCCGTCACTGTGGTGAGTTTGCATGTGATAGAATATAGGAGGTGTGTGTGTTTGGAGAGAGCCTGTTCAGCGACGCCGTCACTGTGGTGAGTTTGTGAGTCTGTTGTTTTGTTTTTTTTGCATTAATATGAGTTGGATTTGCTCTTTTATATCACAGGAATATTGTAAAACTGGGGGTCAAATGCAATTTCAGAACGTGAAGGGGTCATGACACTTCCGTCACTAATGAATGTTTCATGTATCCTTCCCCCTACTGGAGCCATATGTCTGTTAATGATATTTTGGAAGTTTAAGGTTCAATATATTTTTAAAATCACTCATGATAATACTATGTATTTGTGTGTGTGTGTTTAGGTGTCAGCAGCATAATAATAAAGTTTATATATTTTCTCATGTTCCTCCTCATTGTTATTTAAAGTTACTTACCCATGCTGTCTGTGAGTGTGTGAGTGTCCCTGTCTGTAACAAGAGCTCCTTTGTTTCGGGTTCCTTATGTGTCAGGTGTGTCCGTATATCCCCCTGAAGGTGTTCTGAAAACACACAAAGATTGTATCTTAACAGTTTACTGTGTCGTCTCTTCACACTTTATTCTCGATCAACACTGATCAAAGGACACCTCTCTGCTTCATATCACTTTAATAGGATGGAACTGGACTCCTGTTCTTACTTTCAGACTCAAGCAAAGTAAGCTGACTGTGGTAACGCAGCCTTGGTGTACCAGGGACGTCTACATCTACAAACAAGAAAGTAACACAGTCTGAAACATCAACAAAGAGCCAATGAACAAATATGACCCATCAGGTTTCCTGTCATACTGTGTGGACTATAGGGATCTAAATGTCTTCCATTAGAAACACCAAGCCTAACCAATGAGTGGCTGGTGTCGGTGTGTTTTCCTGTGTGTGCCTCTTCCCAGGTGATAAATACATTTTAAAGGTGCATTCGGGTCACATGATCAACCCAATTAGAGTTCCATGCTCGATCAAAAACACACTGTCCCCATCTCTCCCCCATCTCCCACCCATCTCCCACCCATCTCCCCCCCATCTCCCACCCATCCCACCCCCATCTCCCCCCCATCTCCCCCCCATCTTTCCCCCATCTCCCACCCATCTCCCACCCATCTCTCCCCCATCTCTCCCCCATCTCCCCCCCA
>JACXGI010018500.1:0-13189 GCA_016801175.1 Esox masquinongy | reverse complement strand
AGTCATTACACACCTGCCATCATTTAAAGTGACTCTGATTAATCACAAATAAAGTTCAGCTGTTCTAGTAGGATTTTCCTGACATTTTCTTAGTTGCATCTCAGAGCAAAAGCCATGGTCCGCAGAGAGCTTCCAAAGTATCAGAGGGATCTCATTGTTGAAAGATATCAGTCAGGAGAAGGGTACAAAAGAATTTCCATAGCATTAGATATACCATGGGACACAGTGAAGACAGTCATCATCAAGTGGAGAAAATATGGCACAACAGAGACATTACCAAGAACTGGACGTCCCTCCAAAATTGATGAAAAGACGAGAAGAAAACTGGTCAGGGAGGCTTCCAAGAGGCCTACAGCAACATTAAAGGAACTGCAGGAATTTCTGGCAAGTACTGGCTGTGTGCTACATGTAACACCAATCTCCCGTATTCTTCAAGTGAATGGGCTATGGGGTAGGGTGGCAAGACGGAAGCCTTTTCTTACAAAGAAAAACATCCAAGCCCGGCTGAAGTTTGCAAAAACAAACATCAAGTCTCCCAAAAGCACGTGGGAAAATTTGTTATGGTCTGAAGAAACCAAGTTTGAACTTTTTGTCCATAATTCCAAAAGGTATGTTTGGCGCAAAAACAACACTGTACATCCCCCAAAGAACACCATACCCACAGTGAAGCATGATGGTGGCAGCAATCATGCTTTGGGGCTGTTTTTCTTCAGCTGGAACCGGGGCCTTAGTCAGGGTGAAGGGAATTATGAACAGTTCCAAATATCAGGCAATTTTGGCACAAAACCTTCAGGCGTCCGTTAGAAAGCTGAAGATGAAGAGGAAGTTCACCTTTCAGCACGACAACGACCCAAAGCACATATCCAAATCCACAAAAGCATGGCTTCACCAGAAGAAGATTAACATTTTGGAATGGCCTAGCCAGAGCTCAGACCTGAATCCAATTGAACATCTGTGGGGTGATCTGAAGATGGCTGTGCACAGGAGATGTCCTCGCAATCTGACAGATTTGGAGCCCTTTTGCAAAGAAGAGTGGGCAAATATTGCCATGTCAAGATGCACCATGCTAATAGACTCCTACCCAAAAAGACTGAGTGCTGTAATAAAATCAAAAGGTACTTCAACAAAGTATTAGTTTAAGGGTGTGCACACTTATGCAACCAGGTTATTGTGAGTTTTTATTTTTTATTTTTCCCCCTCAAAGATTTCAGTTTGTTTTTCAATTGAATTTTTCACGTTATAGGTCACATTAAAGGTGGAAAAAGTTCTGACATGATTTATCTTCGTCTCATTCTTTTATATCACAAGAACCTGGCATTTTAACAGGGGAGTGTAGACTTTTTATATCCACTGTATTGTTGATTTTATGTAGATGTTTATAGGTTTCATGACATTTTCACTGTACAAAATATCCAAGATGGCGGATACGATTGGTTCTTGATGCAGTGTTGCACCTCCTGGGTAATGAGGCATGTACACAAAGAATCAGCATTCTAGGTCAATTGGGTTATAAATAGTGTCATTGTGAAAAAAATGTATGGCCTGTGGTGCCCCCTGTGGAGGAATCGGGTCAGATCGCTTTGTGGTAGGTATATGTCTATATTTTCAGTGGTCCAATTTATATCTGAATAAGGGCCTGTCCTCGTTATAACCTAGAAAGAAAGATTGGAATGCTCCATCTATGGATGGCCATATTGCTTCCAATGGGATTTATAAAGGATTTGGGGGGATTTAAACTATTTTGGATGAACTCATCCAATTTCAAAAGAATGCAATAGTATCATGGTTGATTAATGGAAAGGTTGGCAAACCTTCAATTAATCCCAGCAAGTATGATCTATTTTGATGGGGTTAACACGTACTGAGAAAGAGGTAATGTATGACAAACTATAATCAGTGCTTGACACCCTCCCCAGAATATTACTCCACCTAAATATAGATAGTACCAGCATACAATATAAATATGGACATCATTCTCAATCCTAGTCAAGCACTAAACAATACAATGACGTGATGTACAGCATTATGTTTTGCACATGCTCATTTAGTGATGAAGAATTATACCTGCATACTAAAGTTTTACTAAATTATCTTGTTCATGACGAGGAATGTATGTTCTAGGCTATTTAAACCGGAAAATAATTAATCAGTACTTATATTCTAAATATCTTATTTGTAATAATATATTTTTGCAACAGTCAGAATAGGCTTGAAATTAAACAACTGTAGAAACTTATCATTAGAACTCAAATAAAAACTGGACAACCAAGAATTTGTGTCTACTCTAAGCAACCTGTTCTGAAATATCATACATCTCCAATGTTACAACACAAACACAAATCCATGTAAACCCCCAAGGACAATGTAAGTTACAATGTAAGTACACAAAACATCAATGCACTCGCTCACACACACACGCACTCAAGTGAAGTCCATTGATATGAATGAGTCCACAACATTCACACCTGTGAAAAAATCACAAACACACAATCTGTCCTTTTATCTTGCTTGTTTTATTTGGATTTGTTCTCAATATGAGGCACTTCAATCTTTTCTCCTGTGAGGAACTGCCATATGCCCCCTCTGTAATTCTCATTGCCGAGGGCGTACAGGAAAACGTTGAAGGTGGGAGAGGTCTTTGCCAGAATTGGAGCCAGCTGGAAACAGAGCCAAATAGACCAATGTTAATGTCTCAGTACTTGCAAGTTCAAAAAGGTGGTACATTACAATGTACTGTACAACAGCTTTCTTCAAGATATTGATGTATGATGTCTCTGGGACCAACCTAGACCCAGAACTCAAAGTTACCTACAAAGGCATGTATCCCTGGGACCACCCAGACTGTTCAGAGACCCAGAACAGTCAAGTCTGGTCACTTCGACTGTGTGTGTGATCAGTAGGCTTACGAGCTCGAGTGTGAACACAAATGAGGAGTGCCGTAGTAATCTATATTCCAAAGTAATACAATTTACTCCAATCAAGTAATAATGTTACAATACAAAATATACCATCCCGATTCAACGTCATCCCAACTAGTCTTAAAGTCTACTAAGTATACCATAAGACACACTATAGCACGAAGGTGTGTGAGGAGCTTCTGTTAACGATAGACTCCTAAATATGACTACAACACAACGTGTTGGGAGGTCTCTTTAACGACTGCACGCTCCTAAATATGACTACAATACAACGTTTTGGGAGTTCACATTAACGATGACAAACTCAAATAACTTTTTGGAGACATGGCTATTTATCCTAAAATCAGACATATCTAAAACACTCCCCCAAATAGCCATTAGCATTACTTTACCTTGGCAAACACAATGAACACAATGGAACTGTCCCACTTAATCAATGCAAAACTATCGAATGGAGGGGGCGTTGCCGCCAGTTGTTGTCAGACATGCAACAATGACAATCATTTCTACAATGTTCTTGTGAAGTTTGATACGTAAGCCATACAGTACAATAAAGCATATCAGACTGCCCTTTATGGGGAACAGGGGAAATCCAAACACTAGAGATAAATGTCCACAATAGCACGCATTTAGCTGATGGCCCACATCTGGTGTTCCAGATCTTTAGAGAAGCAAATATCATGCAGGACCCCTGATTAACATCACCAAGGGTCTGTTGGAGACTTTGTGGGGCCAGACGCACCTCTTTGTCGAACACACTTCCACTCTCCCTCAACAGACATTTCTTTCTACAATACATAGCCTCTCTTCAAGTAAAAACATTGCAGTGTATTATTCAATTAATTTTATTTGTAAATTCGATTAGCAGAGTAAAAGGATGATCAAAAGGATCTCAATGTAAAAAAAACAAAATACACACAGACGGAACATAAAAACCAAAAGCAAACTATATAGGAAAAGAATGAAAAGCAACACTGCCACCTACAAAAAAAAGGTATTAAATTAAGTGCATAATACGGTGCTGACACACAGGACTCCAATAGGCTTTTTTATCCTTTGTGCAGATCGGTCATTAATGTCAACCAATTCAATGGTGAATACTGTCATTATTAGCATCATTTCTGCACCCCCTCTTTTTTCCCCTTTTTCTAATGCATAATTTCACACAAAATACAGACAGAAAAACACAATACTATGTAAGTGGTGCGTCGTCCCTTGTTTTTATATCTGGGAGATGTGAGGGCCCACACTCCAGGTAAACCACAAAAAAAACGTGGGTTGGTGCACCAGTCTCGAGTGAACTTTATTTGTGATTAATCAGAGTCACTTTAAATGATGGCAGGTGTGTAATGACTTCTATTTAACATGAGTTTGAATGTGATTGGTTAGTTCTGAACACAGCCACATCCCCAGTTATAAGAGGGTGTGCACACTTATGCAACCAGGTTATTGTAAGATTTTTTATTTTTTATTTTTCCCCCTCAAAGATTTCAGTTTGTTTTTCAATTGAATTGTTCACGTTATAGGTCACATTAAAGGTTGAAAAAGTTCTGACATGATTTTTCTTTGTCTCATTCTTTTACATCAAAAGAACCTGGCATTTTAACAGGGGTGTGTAGACTTTTTATATCCACTGTATGTTAAATTAACTTCCTGCTTATTAGGAAATTAATCCTTGCAATGTTCCTTAGTTAGTGGGTAAAGTGGAGGTTTTATTGAGTATATTCCCTCTCAATACTTTGTTCTCTCCCAAGACACCTTCAGGTGAGTCATGAATTCTTTTGATCATTTCGACTACTATCTAACAGAACGATTAGATTCTCTATCTCTGTCTTTATTGTTTTCCCTTGCCAGGTATTTTTTCTTATTTGTTGAGTATAGTACTGAGTGGCCTCTAAATGTGCATTTGAATGCATCCCATACCACATGAGAATCTGCTGAGTTAATATTGTCCTTAAAAAATGTTTTAATAAATTCTCTCATTCTGGTCACGAATGATTCATCCTTTAAAAGGCTTTGATTGAACTTCCAGTAACCTTGTATTCTTGGGAATTCAGTCAGAGTGAAGTAGATGCCAATCAATTGGTAATCTGATCACATTCTATCTTCTATCAGCACTTTTTACATTTTTGGAACAACTGAGAATGGAATGAGAAAATAATCTAGACGGCTGGCCTGAGATAGCCTCCTTCCAAGTATATCTCACTCCGTCCATAATTCTGTGTCCATAATTTCAGCAATTTGTTTAAGTGCCCAAGGGTGATAGTTTGATGTGTGATGGCCCTTGCGATCCTTTGACGTATTAAAGAGGGTTGTAAATCCCCCACCATTATAATGTTATCATTAATGTTTTTAAAATTTACTGTATATGTCTGCATTAATGTTTTTTAAGATCACTGTATATGTCTGCAAAGAGTTCTGGATCATCTTTGTTAGAGTTTAATGAGCCAAAACTGTTTATCATCTAGTTCCAAGTTAAAAATTATCCACCTTCCATGTATGTCTTGGTGTTTTTTTTACCTTTAAGCCTGCTATATTGCATATTAAAATCACGACCCCCTTAGAATTTGAAAAACCATGATTATAGGATATATGCCTTCCCCCTTCTTTGTGCCATACCTGTTCATCAGACATTTTTGACTGAGTTTCCTGTAGGTAATATACAGCTCTGGAAAAAATTAAGAGATCTCTGGTTTTACTATGAGTAAAATGAACATTTTTGTTTTATTCTATAAACTACTGACAACATTACTCCCAATTTCCAAATAAAAATATTGTCATTTAGAGTATTTATTTGCAGAAAACAACAACTGGTCAAAATAACCAAAAAAGATGCATTGTTTTCAGACCTCAAATAATGCAAAGAAAACAAATTCATATTAATTCATTTTAATTTTTCAACAACACAATATTAACGGTTTAACTTAGGAAGAGTTCAGAAATCAATATTTGGTGGAATAACCCTGATTTTTAATCACAGCTTTTATGCGTCTTTGCATGCTCTCCACCAGTCTGTCACATTGCTGTTGGGTGACTTTATGCCACACCTGGCACAAACATTCAAGTAGCTTGGCTTTGTTTGATGGCTTGTGACCATCCATCTTCCCCTTGTTCAAATTACAGAGGTTTTCAATGGGTTCAGGTCTGGAGATTGCGCTGGACATGACATGGTCTTGATCTGGTGGTCCTCCATCCACACCTTGATTGACCTGGCTGTGTGGCATGGAGCATTGTCCTGCTGGAAAAAACAATTCTCAGAGTTGGGGAACATTGTCAGAGCAGAAGGAAGCAGGTGTTCTTCTAGGATAACCTTGTACTTGGCTTGATTCATGCGTCCTTCACAAAGACAAATCTGTCCAATTCCAGCCTTCCTGAAGTATCCCCAGATCATCACCGATCCTCCACCAAATTCTACAGTGGGTGCGAGACACTGGCTTGTAGGCCTCTCCAGGTCTCCGTCTAACCCTTAGACAACCAGATGTTGGGCAAAGCTGAAAATTTGACTCGTCAGAGAAGATTACCTTACTCTGTTCCTCTACGGTCCAATTCTTATGGTCTTTTGCAAACTTCAGCCTGGCTCTGCTTTGCTTCTCATTGTTGAAGGGCTTTTTTCTAGCTTTGCACGACTTCAGCCCCTAGGAGCCTGTTTCAAACCGTCCTCGCCGTGCACTTCACCCCAGCTGCTGTTTGCCATTCTTTTTGTAGGTCACTTGGTGTCATCCTACGGTTGTTGAGTGACATTCGAATGAGTTGACGGTCATCTCGGTCAGTGGACAGTCATTTTCGCCCTTTGCCAGTCTGTAGCTTTGTTGTCCCCAATGTCTGTTGCTTGACCTTGCTCTTATGAACCGCTGTCTTTGAAATTTTCAGGATGCAAGCAAACTGACGCTCACTGTATCCCTCTGCCAGTAATGCCAGAATTGAACCCTTCTTTTCCTCACTCAAAGCTTTTCTTTAAAACTCTTTTGTCATGCTGAATATTTTTTTTTAATTCAAATTACATTTGAGGAACTACTTGCACTGTTTATGCCATCCAGCTGGTCCTATTGTAAGAGGATAGGGATGACCACAGCAGTGGTTTTCATACTTTTCCTCGTTAAATTAGATTTGGTTCAGGTAATCACCTAATCAGTACCTCATTAAGTAAAATGAGGTGTGCCTGTGTTGGAATTTAACAGACATTGGAATGGAATGGCTGCCATACATGTAGACATGCTGATTTAAGAAAAATTAGGAGTGGTCTCTTAATTTTTTCCAGAGCTGTATGTTGTAGTCTTTCTCCTTTAGCCATGTGAATATAATTTTCCTTTTTTGTAATCAGCTAAGCCATTACAATTATGACTTGATATGCTAAACCCACCAACCATTAAAATAACTAGGTGTAGATAGTGTGATTGCATATTACAAAAATACAGATGTGATTTCTAGAATAGCCATGGTGTCACTTTTTGATCACGGAATAATTGCCCATTTATAAATAGTTTATCCACTATAATATATGCTCTTTTTCCATGTTCACTTTATTGACATGGGTAAAGCATTTGTCTCCGGTCATTTATTTCTCGTGGGAACTAATCGTTCATGCCGAATTATGTCTCTGAGTTCTCTGCCGTTATTCTTAATCATTTCCATTTGTTTGTAGTGTTCAAACTTACAATGATTGGTCGTGGGCGCTTGTTGTCATTGTTCTGCGATCCTAGTCTATGCACCCGGTTAAAAGTTATTTTGTTCATGGTATCAGTTGGTATTTTGAGTGAGATGTGTAAAAAATGCTTGACTGCATTTTCAGGGTTATCTGTGTTCGGGACTTCTGGGATGCCGGAGAAAATCTTAAGTTCTCTTATTTCCCTTGTTTGCAAATCCAACAGATTCATTTAGCGATCGATTTTCAGCTTGGAACCTAGTCATATTAGAGTATATAGTTTTGATAGTGGCCGTGAGTGATTTGTTGTCTTTCTGCAAAGTGAGGTTCTCTGCTTGACTGTACTCCAAGCTAGCTCGGAGGCCAGCAACTTCTTAGCGCAAGCTTTCGATTGCTGTGTGGACTGCAGCCAGAGCAGAATTTCCACATCAAGGGTAAGTAAATCATCGGTATCGGTGAATACTTTCTTTTTTTGAGGATTTAGTTTTCTTTTTTGCTTCGGTTTGTTATCTGGGGTGGGTGGTTGCTTTTCCATTGTGTATCAGAGATGTACCCCATCGATAAAATCAAATATTTCGTGGTTCTCCAGCCTGTCTTATTGTGATGTATTTGTTTCTAAGCAAATATTGTAAAAGGTGAATATACAGGAAAAAAACAAAAGAGAACAAGATACTCACTTTTTTTTAACTTACCTTTTTTCTTACCTTGACTTACTTAGTTTGGGGCGGCCATGAATTTTATTTGTAAATTCGATTAGCAGAGTAAAAGGATGATCAAAGGATGATTTACAGTAGCCTACACTGTCGCAGTGCCTCCTGTGATCACACCTCCCTCTGGGGAAGCTCGACTACATTGCTCCCTGTCGCCGTTTATTAGCCACCATCGTCCATTCTTCTGGCTGCTAGCACCGCATTCACAGAACAACCCGAACTCTCTACTATTGCGCACACCTGTTCCTCATCACATCACCCTGGACTTCCCATCATTATGCACATCGGGTCCTCACTACTACAACCTATAACTGCCCTATTGCGCTTGTATCCCTTGTATCAGTTCTAGCCGTTTCGGCCTTCATTGTTTGAATTACGCATTGCACTCTTCAGCTAAGTAAACCCTTGTTTCACCGTTCATCCTGCGCCTGGGCTACTTGCTTACCAAACCGTGACATACATGAATAACAACATGTAAATTCGATTAGCACAGTAAAAAAAATGACCATAGGATAACTTACAAATTATAAAGACAAGTGTCTCGTAGTGGCATTTGCGGTTTGTTTCTTTTTTTTGCGAGGAGGCGCTAGCATTGGATGTGGTGGCTCATTATCAGAATCAGATGACGACCCGACGTCCAACACATCGATTTCGGGATAAATTTTCTCACTCCATCTCATCAAAATTTTGCAGCATCTGTAATGCTGTCGGGTTTGAATCGCCATTGTGAACTAAATGCTGTAAATTGTGTCTGACTTGCTCACCGAGTTCAGATTGTATACAATTTCTACCCTCATCATCATTCTTCATCATTAATTAATAATCTCGTTATCATGGCACCTGTCGCTGGGTGGGATATATTAGGCAGCAAATGAACTTTCTGTCCTGAAAGTTGATATGTTAGAAGCAGGAAAAATGGGCAAGCATAAAGATCTGAGCGACTTTGACACGGGCCAAATTGTGATGGCTAGACGACTGGGTCAGAGCATCTCCAAAACTGCAGCCCTTGTGGGGTGTACCCGGTCTGCAGGAGGTCATTACCTATCAAAGGTGATCCAAGGAAGGAAAAGCGGTGAACTGGCAACAGGGTCATGGGCGGCCAGGGCTCACTGATGCATGTGGGAAGCGAAGGCTGGATCCAACAGACGAGCTAGTATAGCTCAAATTGCTGAAAAAGTTGCTGAAAAAGCAGGTACTGATAAAAAGATGTCAGAACACACAGTGCATCGCAGTTTGTTGCATATGGGGCTGCATAGCTGCAGACCAGTCAGGGTGCCCATGCTGACCCCTGTCCACTGCAGAAAGTGCCTACAATAGGCACATGAGCATCTGATGAATCACATGAGCATCTGATGAATCACGTTTTCCAAGATGCACTATGGGAAGAAGGCAAGCCGATGGAAGCAGTGTGATGCTTTGGGCAATGTTCTGCTGGAAAACCTTGAGTCCTGCCATTCATGTTACTTTGACACGTACCATCTACCTAACTGCATTGTTGCAGACCATATGCACCCTTTCATGGCAACGGTATTCCCTGATGGCATTGGCCTCGTTCAGCAGGATAATGCACCCTGCCACAAAGCAAAAATGGTTCAGGAATGGTTTGAGGAATACAACAACGATTTCAAGGTGTTGACTTGGCCTCCAAATTCCCCAGATCTCAATCCAATCAAACATCTGTAGGATGTGCTGGACAAACAAGTCCGATCCATGGAGGCCCCACCTCGCAACTGAGAGGAAATGGGCATGAGAAACTTAACACAACGCATGACAAGTGCTGACTAACTCTGAACAAAGGACAATAGATAGGACGTGATGCCTGTTACTGATGGGCCCCACACATCCTATCCATACATCCTGTCCATACCTCCTGCTAGGAGTTGTCCATGTGACTGTCGTAGGCTCTATGAATAGGCCCATTGACCATAGGTTGGAACACACCATACAAGGGTCTTTTGTAGGATAAACCTTTCTTATTGGAGGATATTGGACTGTGTAATAGTTGGTTATGACCACTGACCACCTCCTATGTGTCCTGGCATAAAAGACTGTGTTAACTTTGTAATTACTGGAGACCATGTAAGAACTATGGAAGGTCAACATCTTGGACTCATGTTGAACAAAGATAGTACTCCCCTGACTACCGGTTGCATACATTTTGTTCATGGATCAAAAATGGACAGAATCTAACACAACTTACAGGACTTAAAGGATCTGCTGCTAATGTCTTGGTGCCAGGTACCACAGCACATCTTCAGACGTCTAGTGGAGTCCATGCCTCGACGGCTCAGGGCTGTTTTGGTGGCAAAAGGGGGACTGTTGTGGAAATTTTTGAATTAAGGTACATTTGAGAAATGTCTTTTCTATTGCCTGGTATGTAACTCTTTGTTTGTGACACATATGTCTGCCTAATATCAGAGCATTATTATGTACATTGACTGTTCATCTGCCTAGACCAATAAAGGGTATCTGTTCTTTGCTCCTTAGGAATGTAGGAGAGGGGGCATCATTGAATGGTGTCAGCAGATAATAGGGTTACTCGTAAATCTGCCTATCTGTATAACCCATCAGATTTTATCTATTGTTTGTCCAGATGATGGAAGACCTCTTTAGCGTTCAAGAGGTTACCCATGTAGGGGAGGACAGCCTGCCCCTTGGTTAAAACGTAGGTAGTGATAGAACAAAGGTAATGAGTTTTATTGACATAGGACAGCTGGGCAGCATCTTACCACACCCCTTTTTCCCCTATAAGTACTGATGATTGTCATGTATTAATTTAGAGACTCCTCAGATGATTATCTTGTAAGCATTTGACGCGTCTCTCTATTTGCAAATAAACTGTTAATTGTGCCAAGAGAATTTTGTCTCTGTACTTACTCCTTTAAGAGTGTCTATCGATGGAATTGCCATCACACTTTGGGAGCTCGTCCTTGGTTATTTAACATGGTGTCTCGAAATCATATCCTAGCGGGTCAACCGTGCACGGCCGGAGACTGGGTCCCAGAGCTTAAAATCCTCCCCCGCCTGTGGACTGGCTGCGAGAGGGGTGAGAGTCAGGGCGCCCGGCTTAAATGATTTTCGGGATTCATCAGTACAGGTACCCGGGCTGAAATTTAGAACTCAGGAGGTAAGAGCACAATACACTTGCGGTTGGACCACGGGGTAAAAATTTGCTGTGTAAGGTTAGACCTTATAGAAAACTGTTAACAGTACGGTGGTTGGACCACTGTATAAAACACCGGTGTAAGGAATATCTCGCGAAAGGGCTGACGAGCTTATTAACGCATGCTGGGCACGTTAATCGAGGTACCAGGGTTACAGGTGGCAGCATGACGACCCCATGGTGTTCGCCCTGGATCCGGTGTTTTCGCCACGCTTAGGTTTGCTGGGTTTAATGATGTGCGACAGTGAATCTTTGCCGGTCTCTTGCGTTAACGGTGGACCGGCAAAACAAAATTATGTCTCAGGTTTATGGTGTCTGGACATGTGAACAAATGTATCTTTGGGAGTTATTACGTTTTCTGGTTAATGGAGTTTTCATTCGGTGGTGGATGCATGGCCTACCGGGCAGATTGGAGGAATATGGACGAGGTAACGTACGGAAGTTGCAGAAGGTATAATATAAAGTTGTTTGGAAGGCGTAGGCTACGGTATGTAGAACGTCTGGAAGCTTTAGAGAAGTTTGTGTGGGGTTTATTGATCTCTTTGTTGTAGTTCTTTTCACTCAGGTTGAATGGATTGTCCCTCTGACTGCCACCACCCTCCCGCGGTGTTCCGCCAGGCCGATCGCTGGGACTCCTTGAGGTTTTGCATGGTCCCATCCCGCCCGGCGACACTGCATCGGTGGAGAACATTTCCCTACAATCGACGTAGCCAAGCCCGCTGGTGACCGAGATAGCCCCCGACTCGTTTCGCTCTATGGACCTTTGTTGTTGTGAACGTGGTGATGTAGTAGGCCGTCTGGAGGCTGTTTTGCTCCACTTTGGACGTGTGGAGAGAGTCTACGCGGGTCAAGAAAAGAATCGAAAGGGGGGAGAAGAACACACCAGATATTGGATTTCGAGAAATACCCATGGGAATCAAGACGATGGCTGTTTATGTAGTGTTCCTGCAAGAATAAAGACAGTTCTGGCAACCTCTCTGGCCTCGCCGTGAGCGAACCAACGGGAGCACGCAGGAACGCTAAACCGCCTGAGGGAGGGGTGCTGACGGTCAGAGGAGACGGACCAGAGAGCATCAACCGGTGAGATCATTCCTTAACACAACCCTGGTTTTTCTCTAACATATTTAGAGGATAGTGGACTTATAGCTTTTCGCAGGGTTCAGTAAACTAGGTGGTTGGTTTCGGTATGTCAGGATTGATGGATTTGAGAAACTATGGTGAATAGAAGTTTTTTTGGGGTTGTAGAAAATTAATTTATTGCCATTCTTATTTATTCATTATCTTATTAGAAGTTTTTGTATTCTGTATGCTTGATCAACTACACATATACTGAAAGACTTGTCTCTCTCTCTGTCTCCAACTTATAAGGCCAGTATCTGTATTCAGGGGCAGGGATGAATGGAATGTCGGCTGCACAGAGCCTTGGCTCCTTTTTAGCAGTAAAGAAACAGGCCTCTGCCAGTGCCATAAAACCGCCATAAGAACCTGTTCTCTAGGAGGAAGCTCTTGAACACCAGGGGGTTACTATTACTTACATCCTACAGGTGAACAGAGCTATATTCCTTATTGGGAAGAGCATGGTTAACTTAAGTCTCCATATAGTAACTGTCCAGATTGATATATCTCAGCCTTTGACCGGGTTGTCTGGGCAGCCGACAGTCTATGATTCTCTGTGCCTCTTGGAGCCATCTGAGTGCAACCTTGCATTTTTAGACTACCCCATAGTGGCGACTATTCCTTGTATGTACATTCTGCA
>JACXGI010018499.1:0-13131 GCA_016801175.1 Esox masquinongy | reverse complement strand
ACACACGTTATGATGAACAACACACGCCAGGACCAGAATAACGCACATGTTGTGTTGAACAACCCACGCCAGGACAGAACTGAGTGAGGGACTGGGGGACATTTATCTATGAGGTACAGTGAGGGGAAAAATTATTTGATCCCCTGCTGATTTTGTACGTTTGCCCACTAACAAAGAAATGATCAGTCTATAATTTTAATGGTAGGTTTATTTGAACAGTGAGAGACAGAATAACAACAAAAATATCCAGAAAACGCATGTAAAAAAAATTATAAATTGATTTGCATTTTAATGAGTGAAATAAGTATTTGATCCCCTCTCACTCAGAAAGATTTCTGGCTCCCAGGTGTATTTTATACAGGTAACGAGCTGAGATAAAGAGCACACTATTAAAGGGAGTGCTCCTAATCTCAGCTTGTTACCTGTATAAAAGACACCTGTCCACAGAAGCAATCAATCAGATTCCAAACTCTCCACCATGGCCAAGACCAAAGAGCTGTCCAAAGATGTCATGAACAAGATTGTAGACCTACCAAAGGCGGGAATGGGCTACAAAACCATCGCCAAGCAGCTTGGTGAGAAGGTGACAACAGTTGGTGCGATTATTCGCAAATGGAAGAAACGCAAAAGAACTGTCAATCTCCCTCAGTCTGGGGCTCCATGCAAGATCTCACCTCGTGGAGTTGCAATGATCATGAGAACGGTGAGGAATCAGCCCATAACTACACGGGAGGATCTTGTCAATGATCTCATGGCTGCTGGGACCATAGTCACCAAGAAAACAATTGGTAACACACTACGCCGTGAAGGACTGAAATCCTGCAGCGCCCGCAAGGTCCCCCTGCTCAAGAAAGCGCATGTACAGGCCCGTCTGAAGTTTGCCAATGAACATCTGAATGATTCAGAGGAGAACTGGGTGAAAGTGTTGTGGTCAGATGAGACCAAAATCAAGCTCTTTGGCATCAACTCAACTCGCCGTGTTTGGAGGAGGAGGAATGCTGCCTATGACCCCAAGAACACCATCCCCACCATCAAACATGGAGGTGGAAACATTATGCTTTGGGGGTGTTTTTCTGCTAAGGGGACAGGACAACCTCACCGCATCAAAGGGACGATGGACGGGGGGCCATGTACCGTCAAATCTTGGGTGAGAACCTCCTTCCCTCAGCCAGGGCATTGAAAATGGGTCGTGGATGGGTATTCCAGCATGACAATGACCCAAAACACATGGCCAAGGCAACAAAGGAGTGGCTCAAGAAGAAGGTCCTGGAGTGGCCTAGCCAGTCTCCAGACCTTAATCCCATAGAAAATCTGTGGAGGCTGCTGAAGGTTTGAGTTGCCAAACGTCCGCCTCGAAACCTTAATGACTTGGAGAAGACCTGCAAAGAGGAGTGGGACAAAATCACTCCTGAGATGTGTGCAAACTTGGTGGCCAACTACAAGAAACATATGACCTCTGTGACTGCCAACAAGGGTTTTGCCACCAAGTACTAAGTCAAGTTTTGCAGAGGGGTCGAATACTTATTTCACTTTTTAAAATGCAAATCAATTTATAACATTTTTGAAATGCGTTTTTCTGGATTTTTTTGTTGTTATTCTGTCTCTCACTGTTAAATAAACCTACCATTAAAATTATAGACTGATCATTTCTTTGTCAGTGGGCAAACGTACAAAATCAGCAGGGGATCAAATACTTTTTTACCTCACTGTATATAGTTCACACATGGGTCCGCCCCTGTGAGTAGATGTCCTTCATGGGATAGTATAGTCTGCTTCATCACAACAAAACGATCACTGCTGATGAAGTAGGCCTACTTTCTTAACCAAGATGTCACCCTTAATTCCTCTTCATTTAGTACAACAACCTAACAATACTCTCATCTAGATAACATAAATACCCACATCCTGACCAAAACAAACCCTGTAGTACTGGTGGAACGGGTTGGAGAAAAATGTTCTTAAAATATGTGAAAGTGCATGATTTATACATAATAATCATTTCAATTTCAACAGCCCTGGATGAGATTCTAATCTAGCATACTTTATTCTGGTATTACATTTCCCTCTGTAATCAGCATCTTTTTGCAGACAGCAAACACAAGGATATAAACACACACACACACCAACCCACCTACACACACAAAGAGAGAGACAAGAACACACAGATATAAACACACACACACACACCAACCCACCTACACACACAAAGAGACAAACACGAACACACCAACCCACCTACACACACAAAGAGACAGACACGAACACACCAACACACCTACACACACAAAGAGAGAGACAAGAACACACAGATATAAACATACACACACACACCAACCTACCTACACACACAAAGAGACAAACACGAACACACCAACCTACCTACACACACAAAGAGACAGACACGAACACACCAACCCACCTACACACACAAAGAGACAGACACGAACACACCAACCTACCTACACACACAAAGAGACAGACACCAACACACCAACCTACCTACACACACAAAGAGACAGACACGAACACAACCACCCACCCGCACACACACACTCCCACAGGCCTCCCACTAAGAGCAGAAACCATTACAGGAGGCTGCAGATCATTGGCTCAGAGATTGGAGATCAGAAGGAATAATATGTGAAGCATTACTGGCTGGGCCGGCTCTAGCCTTTTGGGGGCTTTAGCAAAATGTTATTTGGGGCCCCCTCTCCCCTAGCGGGGAGGGCTCTATAGTGATCGGAGGCTCCTTTGCAAGCGGGGGCCCATATGTCCCGTTTTTATGCCTAGAACCGGCCCTCCTTACAGGATGGACTTGATTCTTCATCCATATCTGTATGCAGAGTGTTTAATGTATAAGGCCAGTCATCTGGTGAACAGTTGTTGGGATGAAGACACTGAATTATATTTTTAAGAGGAAGTAGCTGTGTAAATGTCTAAGGCCACTTTGGACTGAGATTGAGACAGCCGTATGAATAATGATGATGATGACGAGGAAGCAGTAGGAGACATTGATTGCGAGTCAGTGTTGTAACATGTAACATTATTCGCATGCCAGGGAGAACGTGACTAGTATTGTGTCGTGTTTGTCTGTTAGCCCAGGGCTTACCAGTACGAGTCCTTAGCCGAGGGTTAAACCTGCCCTCACCCGTGTTCCTGATCACAGTCCCTGTTTGAATCTGCCCTCAACCGGGTTCCTGATCACAGTCCTTGTTTAAATCTGTTCTCACTTGTGTTCCTGATCACAGTCCTTGTTTACATCTGTTCTCACCCGTGTTCCTGATCACAGTCCCTGTTTGAATCTGCCCTCACCTGTGTTCCTGATCACAGTCCCTGTTTGAATCTGCCCTCACCTGTGTTCCTGATCACAGTCCCTGTTTAAACCTGCCCTCACCTGTGTTCCTGATCACAGTCCCTGTTTAAACCTGCCCTCACCTGTGTCCTAGATCACAGTCCCTGTTTAAACCTTTTCTCACCTGTGTTCCTGTATCTTGTTGGTCATTGCGTGGTTTCATATTTTTGTAACATTGTTATGTTATGATTTTGTGTTTTAGTTTCTGTTTTGTTACGTCTTATTTATTTTTATTAGAAGTGTTCTCCATTTATCTGTGTCCTGCCTACTTCTCTCAAAACATTTTTTACTCTGGGGTTTGAATAGTTCTGGAGGGCTCTGTTGGACCTTTTACCACCACAGAACCCTATGGGGATATTGATACCTTAACAGACACAATGGGTTTCTTCACTGCACCCTGATTTAATACATTTTCAGTGATGTGATGAAGTTTGTTTCTGGCCAACTTTGTCTCCTAGGTTTGGGGGGTTGGGTTAGACCACTGGACCACACAGAACCAAGTATTTGTCTTATTCCATTCTATTTAATACAACCTGCAGGCAGTGGTTCATACCAACACCAACGACTGTATGCAAATAGAGAAGGACAGCAAAAAACCTCTTATGTACAGGTATACATACAGCTCAACCCATCCTACTGTTCCTCACCTCCATTCATCCAACTTATTCTGGTTCTATTCGGCCATGACCTTGGATCTGACATCACCCCATGACCTTGGATCTGACATAACCCCATGACCTTGGGTTCTTCCTCACTCCTAGGCTCTGACATAGCCCCATGACCTTGGATCTGACATAACCCCATCACCTTGGATCTGACATAGCCCCATGACCTTGGATCTGACATAGCCCCATGACCTTGGGTGCTTCCTCACTCCTAAGCAGTTGTGCCTCTACTTCTGAGTGACTGGCAAAAGTAGCACCTATCCAACCCCAACAATTCTCCATTCTCACCCTCCTGTTCAGTAATCCTGTGCAGACCCTGCCTGCTACCCCAACTCGTTCTGTTCTTGTAATTTTCCATTCATTTGCAAAGTTGGTTACTTGTCTCCTCCTCATGTGTAGAGTGTGTGCCCAGTCTGTCTTTGGACATCCCATCTGTCTCATCTTGCATCCTTTCTAACAGTTGACCCTTGTCTAACCTCACTTTTGCCTAACATTACTCACACACCTTCCCAGGTTCCCTTTTCTCATAGCACATGTATCCAATGGGGTCTTCTATCATTATACTTTAATAAACTGATATGAATACATTAATACTATATTATTTGTCCACGTAGAGAAACATATCATCTTGGATACCTCTATGGTCTTGTGTTTAATACTGTCTACTACTGTCCTCTGCCAGGCTATATACCAGTAACATTTAGGATCCAGGCTACATTAACATTCACAGTATCAGTATTCACAGTTGGTCAAGCATGGTGTCTGACACCCATGGGGGGGCCAGGATCAGAAAAAAACATGAAAATGTACATTAGTCATCCTGGACAAGAGCGCCCGCTAAATGACTTCAGTATAAAAACTGTAACATTTTGTAAATGTGGTTTGTATTTACTAACGCTAGCAGGGAAGAACACTGGATCGCTGTGGAGATCATCCATTGTAATGAAGCATCTATTAAGGGTTAGGTTAGCATGACATTAACATGCTGTAGATGCGCTGTCGATATATTTATTTTACCTTCAGTAGTATGGTTGGACCAATTAAAACAAATATAGATATAATAGGGATTTGCCAAAGATAAGATGACATTTTTTGCACTTTTGTTGTACTGTAAAAGTCTATATTTCTCCATACAAACCCATTATGTTCAACTGAAATAATGTCTGTAAACCAAGAATTAAAGATAAAATAAAAAAAATTTACAATTAGGAAAATAGAAACTTTTTGAAAAAAACCCTCATACTCAGTATAAATCAAAATAATAAAACATGTCAAGAAAAAACAATATCAATGAATGTACAATCCTGGATAAACCATAGAAAACAAATAACACATTTGATAACAAATAACAAAAGATAGTTATTTATTTTACATATAATTATATAATTGTATCAATACAGTAAGCATTATACTGTATATGTAGCAGTATGGCAAAAGGGGGTGTGGTATATAACCTATAGACCATGGCTAAGAGCTGTTCTCTGGTCAAAGATTAAAAATGTTATGTAATGTATTTTCTGTGGTATACTGCCTGATATCAGCCAATCAGCATGCAGGATTTTCACCAGCGGGTTCACAGAACCATCTATACAACTGCTAATCATTTCATACTGTACCTGAATCATGTTATAAAAATGGTCAATAATTCTGCTCAGTATGTATGAATGGATTTTATAATGGGACTAACATTCAGTATGACTTCCAACTCATTCAATTGCATCCACTGATTTAATGTTAGAAAAACGGGCAAAAGATGGCAAGGATAGAGGATATTAATAGCATGTAAGACAAGGCTTGACTTGTATTCAGTCTCTCATGTCATTTTGATACTGATGACTTGGTCAGTGGTGTCTTTGTCATTTCTCTTGTCTCCTGATTGAGCTGCTAAACCCAGAAATAAAACACAATGGTGATGGTTTATACTACTTAGCCAGATACCAGATTAATATGTTTATTATGTTCAACATCATAATATGAAAACTAATACATCTGGAATTATTTCCATTGTATTGATGTTTTGCTCAGTCAGTTTGCTCATTTTGTGGCCTCAATGTTATGTTGATAAAGTATGTTCTATATGTTATAGAGTGGTTAAGGGGTTCTATATGTTATGGAATGGTTAAGGGGTTCATTATGTTATAGTTGTTAGGGGTTCTATATGTTATAGAGTGGTTAAGGGGTTCTATATGCTATATAGTAGTTAAGGGGTTCTATATGTTGTATAGTGGTTAAGGGGTTCTATATGTTGTATAGTGGGGTTCTAGATGTTGCATAGTGGTTAAGGGGTTCTATATCTTGTATAGTAGTTAATGGGTTCTATATGTTGTATAGTGGTTAAGGGGTTCTATATGTTGTATAGTGGTTAAGGGCTTCTATATGTTATATAGTGGTTAAGGGGTTCTATATGTTAAAGTGGTTAGGGGGTTCTACATCTTAAATAGTGGTTAAGGGGTTCTAGGTGTTGTATAATGGTTATATAGTGGTTAAGGGGTTCTAGGAGTTGTATAATAGTTATATAGTGGTTAAGGGGTTTAATATGTTATATAGTGGTTAAAAGGTTCTATATGTTGTATAGTGGTTAAGGGGATCTATATGTTATAGTGGTTAGGGGTTCTATATGTTGTAGTGGTTAAGGGGTTCTACATTTTATATAGTGGTTAAGGGGTTCTAGGTGTTGTATAATGGTTATATAGTGGTTAAGGGGTTCTAGGTGTTGTATAATAGTTCAATAGTGGTTAAGGGGTTCTATATGTTATATAGTGGTTAAGCGGTTCTGTATGTTGTATAGTGGTTAAGGGGTTCTATATGTTATAGTGGTTAAGGGGTTCTACATGTTATATAGTGGTTAAGGGGTTCTTGGTGTTGTATAATGGTTATATAGTGGTTAAGGGGTTCTAGTTGTTGTATAATAGTTATTTAGTGGTTAAGGGGTTTAATATGTTATATAGTGGTTAATGGGTTCTTGGTGTTGTATAATGGTTATATAGTGGTTAAGGGGTTCTAGTTGTTGTATAATAGTTATTTAGTGGTTAAGGGGTTTAATATGTTATATAGTGGTTAATGGGTTCTTGGTGTTGTATAATGGTTATATAGTGGTTAAGGGGTTCTTACCTCCAGTCCTGCAGTATTTCACCAGCAGGACAATGGTCACCATCAGGCAGGGAGACACCAGCAGTAAACTACACAGCAGCCTGGATACAGACATGATCCATACTGGATGTGGAGAGGGAGAGATAGAGGGAGAGGGGATGGAAGAAATAGGATGAGAGATAGATGGAGGGATTGAGAAAGAAGGAGTGGGACAGGAACAGGGAGACCTGGGACCTGAAAAGAGGAACAGGAAAAATGAGAAGTGGAACAGATAGCATGATAGTGAGACAAAGTTAGTGAAAGAGAGAATCGGGGAAAGAGGGACAGGGAGTGATGGATATAAACAGAGAGATAGAGGGACAGTAGGGGTCCGTAGAGGGATATATAGAAGATGGTGGGATGGAGAAGGAGAGAGGGGGTGAAATTAAGAGAGAGAAAGATAGACCAGGATATAGAAAAAGGGAGAAATAGTAGGATGAAGAAGAGAAAATAGAGTTAAAGTGGTCACACAGTACAAACATATTAAAACCTATAACTTCTCACCTCTCACTGACAGCCAGCTAAGGAATGATCCACCTTGTTCAGTGTTTTCACACCAGTACCACCCTTCATCTGACTGGGATACTGCAGGGACGGTCATCTCTCCTGTTAACTCAGTTCTGATGAGGGAGAAATCTTTATAAAGTTCAGCACTGAGGTCTGAGGGTCTTATATCTGCAGTGAAGAGTCACAGAACATCCTTCAATCACAGGAAGGGTGGGGCTCTCCAGGATGATATCTATACAGACCAATCACATAGAGACAGAACCAATCACATAGAGACAGGACCAATCACTTACAGACGGGACCAATCACATAGAGACAGGACCAATCAGATACAGACAGGACCAATCACCTACAGACGGGACCAATCACATACAGACAGGACCAATCAGATACAGACACATGCAGATGGGACCAATCAGATACAGACAGGACCAATCACATACAGACAGGACCAATCACATAGAGACAGGACCAATCAGATACAGACAGGACCAATCACATGCAGACAGGACCAATCACATGCAGACAGGACCAATCAGATACAGACAGGACCAATCACATGCAGACGGGACCAATCACATACAGACAGAACCAATCAGATACAGACAGGACCAATCAGATACAGACAGGACCAATCACATACAGACAGGACAAATTACATACAGACAGGCCCAATTACATACGGTACAGTTACATTCTGTCAGTCATCATACTTAGGAAACACAACTCATCACCACATTGTGTGTAGTTGCTGGAGAGTAATTCATCTGAGTAAAGGATTAGACTTACCGTTGGTCACTGAGATGTTGACAGAGTTACTGTACCATCCTGACACAGACTCACACCAGTACACTCCATTAGCTAAACAATTCCCATGATGCAGCTTTAAAGTTACATGTGTATCCTATCATTGATCCCCAGTCAGTAGAACACTCTGATATTTTGGATTCTCCCCATGTCAACCTCCTCACCGTCCACCCAGTTGAGTCCCCCTGCACCTCACAGCCCAGAGAGAAAGACTCTTTATGAAAGAACTGAGCTCTGTTGGGACTGACAGTCAGAGAGGCTGAAGGAGACAGACCTGAATCACACAGACCGAAAGATATAGAGAATGAAAGAGAGAGCAAGACAAATAAAGGTGTTGATGATAAACCAAACTTAATGAACACATTCACAGATCACAAATTCCAATTAGCCATTGATTCAACATCATCCTCAACTTTGGGATCTTCTCCAGCATTTGGAACCAAGCAGAGGTAAATTTGACCCCAATAACTGCCAGGGAATCTAGGTGAATAGCAACCTTGGAAAAGCCCTTTGCAGTAACAGCATCGGTATTCACTAAATCTCCTTAATATAATACAATCTACATACGATATATTCAACCTACAGATCATATATACAACCTACATACGATATATACAACTTACAGACCATATATACAACACTACAGACAATATATACAACCTACATACCATATGTACAACCTACAGATCATATATAAAACCTACATACCATATATACAACACTACAGACCATTCATACAACCTACATGGCATATATACAACACTAGAGACCATATAAAAAACCTACATAACAAATGTACAACCTACATACCATATATATAAAACTACAGACCATATATACAACCTACATAACATATATACAACCAACAGACCAAATATAAAACCTATATACCATATATACAACATAGAGACCATATATGCAACACTACATACCATATATAAAACCTATAGACTATATGTACAACCTACATACCATATATACAACCTACAGACCATATATACAATCTACATACCATATATACAACCTACATACCATATATAAAACCGACAGGCCATATATACAACATACATACAATATATACAACAGTACAGAACATATATACAACCTAGATACCATGTCAATAACCTACATACAATATATACAAGCTACAGACCATATATACAACCTACATACCATGTATATAACCTACATAACATATAAGCAACCTACAGACCACTTTTACAACCTACATAACATATATAGAAACTACAGATCATATATACAACCTACATACCATATATATATAACCTACATAACATATATACAACCTACAGACAATATATACAACCTACATACCATATTTACAACCTACATAACATATATACAACTTACAGACCATATATACAAACTACATACCATATAGACAACACTACAGACGATATATAAAACCTACATAACATATATACAACCTACATACCATATATACAACATTACAGACAATATATACAAACTGAATACCATATATACAACACTACAGACCATATATACAACCTACATACAATTTACACAACCTACATAACATATATACAACCTAAAGACCATATATACAACCTACATACCATGTATACAACATACAGACCATATATACAACCTACATACCATATATACAACCTACATACCATATATAAAACACCACAGACCATATATACAAACTAGAGACAATATATACAAGACTACAGACCAAATATACAACCTACATACCATATATGCAACACCACCGACCATATATTCAACTTACATACTATATATACAACACTAAAGACCATATATACAAACTACATATCGTATATACCACCTACAGACCATATATACAACACCACAGACCATATAAACAACCAACATACCATAAATACAACCTACAGACAATATATAGAACCTACATACCATATATACAACATTCAGACCATATATATAACCTACACACCACATATACAACTTACTTACCATATATAGGACCTACAGACCATATACACAACCTACATACAATATATACAACCTACATACCATATGTACAACCTAGAGACCATATATACAACCTACATAACATATATACAACCTACAGAACATATATACAACCTAGAGACCATATATACAACCTACATACCATGCATACAACCTACATACAATATATACAACCTACATACCATACAGACAACCTACATAACATATATACAACTTACATAAGACATGTAGTTCCTACAGAAAACATATATTCAACCAAAATACCATATGTAAAACCTACATACCACATATAAAACCTACAGAACCTATATACAAACTACATGCCATATATACAACCTACCTACCAAATATACAACCTACATTCCATATGTACAACACTACAGACCATATATACAACCTACATACCATATATACAACCTACAGACCATATAGACAACCTACATACCATATATACAACATACAGAAAATATTCACAACCGACATACCATGCATACAACCTACATACCATATATACCACATACAGACCATATATACAACCTACATACAATATATACAACAGTACAGACCATATATAGAACATACATACAATATATACAACAGTACAGACCATATATACAACCTACATGCCATATAGACAACCTACATACAATATATAAAACAGTACAGACCATATATACAACCTACATACCATATACGAAACCTATATACCATGTAAACAACCTACAGACCATATATACAACCTACATACCATATATACAAACTACAGATCATATAAACAATGTACATAACATATATACAACATACAGACCATATATACAACCTACACACCATATATACAACCTACATACCATACAGACAACCTAAATAACATGTATACAACCTACATAAGACATGTACTTCCTACCGACCACATATACAACATACATACCATATGTAAACCAACATACCACATATACAACCTACAGAACCTATATACAAACTACATACCATATATACAACCTACATACCAAATATACAACCTACATTCCATATGTACAACACTACAGACCATATATACAACCTACATACCATATACACAACCTACAGACCATATAGACAACCTACATACCATATATACAACATACATACCATATATACAACATACATACCATATATACAACACTACAGACCATATATACAACTTATATACAATATATACAACACTACAGACCATATATACAACCTACATACCATATATACAACCTACATACCATATATAGAACCTACAGACCATATACACAACCTACATACAATATGTACAACCTACATACCATACGTACAACCTAGAGACCATATATATACAACCTACATAACATATATACAACCTACAGAACATATATACAACCTAGAGACCATATATACAACCAACATACCATGCATACAACCTACATAACATATATACAACCTACAGACCATATATACAACCTACATACAATATATACAACACTACAGACCATATATACAAACTAGATATCGTATATACCACCTTCAGACCATATATACAACCTACATACCATATATACAACTTACATACCGTATTTACAGCCTACAGACCATATATACAACATACATACCATATATACAACCTACATACCATATATACAACACTACAGACCATATATACAAGCTACATTCCATGTATACAACACTACAGACTATATATACAACTTACATACCATATATACCACCTACATACAATATACACAACCTACAGACCATATATACAACCTACATACCATATATACAACACTACAGACCATATATACAAGCTACATTCCATGTATACAACACTACAGACTATATATAGAACCTACATACCATATATACCACCTACATACAATATACACAACCTACAGACCATATATACAACCTACATACCATATATACAACCTTCATACCATATACACATCATACATACCATATTTACAGCCTACAGACCATATATACAGCCCACCTACCATATATACAACACTACAGACCATATTTACAACCTTCATACCATATGTACAACACTACTGACATATATACTACCTACATACCATATATACAACCTGCATACCATATATGCAACCTACAGACCATATATACAACCTACATGCCATATATACCACCTTCATACCATATATAAGAAAGTACAGTACAACAACACTACAGACTTTTTATACAACAGTACAGATCATATTTCCAACCTACATACCATAAATACAACCTACAGACCATAAATACAACACCACAGACCTTATATACAACCTACATACCATATGTACAACCTACAGACCATATATACAACCTACATACCATATATACAACCTACATACTATATATACAACCTACATACCATATATACAACCTGCATACCATATATACAACCTACATACCATATATACAACCTACATACCATATATACAACCTGCATACCATATATACAACCAACATACCATATATACAACCAACATACCATATATACAACACTACAGACCATATATATACAACCTACATACCATATATACAACCTACAGGCCATATATACAATCTACATACTATATGTACAACCTACAGATCATATACACAACCTACATACCATATATACAACACTATAGACCGTATATATAACCTACATACCATATATAC